>WOVY01007752.1:0-50966 GCA_013436015.1 Rhipicephalus annulatus | reverse complement strand
CGACTCGAAGGCGGCACTGCAGTCTCTACTATCAGCCTTACGCCGTGGACCACACGAGCAGCTGGTACTAAAGATAGCAGAGATTATACACCACCTGACTGAGAAAGGGAACGAAATTACATTTCAGTGGTTGCCCAGTCACTGCGGAATCATGGGCAATGAACGGGCCGATCAAGCTGCCCGCTCAGCCCACACAGAAGATCATAAACTGCGACTATCACTTTCTAGGACAGATGCTGCACGAAATCTCCGCAGGCTTGCTCGCCAGCAAACCACATCACAATGGAATCAGCCACATTTCAAGCATGCCCGACTGTACTCGCTTGACCCTACGCTAAGTCTTCAAGTCCTGTCGAGGTTTTGCCGTGCAGACCAGACCCTGTTATGTAGGCTGTGGTTGGGCGTTGCATTTCCCAACGCCTACGCTTTCCGCATTGGGATGGCCGACACCGCAGCCTGTGGCCACTGTGGCAAAGAGGGAAACAATCCAACATATTCTTTGTGACTGCCTAGCGTATAGTAAACAATGACTATGCCTTCGCAAGGAACTCAACAAATTAGATGATCAACCTCTGTCGGAGCAGGGAATTCTGTAGTATCGTCAGGATGCGACTTCACAGATGGCCCTGAAAGCGCTACTACACTTTTTGCGCTCGACCAGTCTTACTGAACGGCTGTAGCTAAGACGCCCTTCCTGTGTGTGTTTTCGTTTTTTTATGAGTGCGCTGTGCGTTTTTTTTATCTAACTACCCCCTCTTTTTGCCCCTACTTCCCCGCCCCCAGCGCTGGGTAGCAACCCAGATGCCAATATCTGGTTAACCTCTCGGACTTTCCTTTCTCACTCTCTCTCTCTCTCTCTATCATGACAAATAACGGAGACACCGATCTATATAAGGTTCATCGTGGTATTCCCCAAGAATATTTTCTCAGCCCGATCCTATTGAATGTCACAATAATCATCCTAGCAGCAGAACTTCCCAGCACGGTGAAGATCAGTGCATACGCTGACGACATATGCATATGGGCATCCAGAACTACTCGTCCGCAATTGCGAGCTTGACTACAGTGTGCAGTGGCAATCACATACAAATAGCTACGACGTCAGGGGCTCACTCATTCAATCGAGAAATGCGCAGTGGTTGCGTTCACGTGCAAGCATATGTCGCAATACCCGATATTTATTAATGAGACAGCGATATCTGCTGTAACGCACCACAAGTTTCCTGGGCTTGTCGTACACAGAGATCTATTGTGGACGAGACATGTGGCAGTACTTGAATTTAAATTGAAGAGCTTTGCTCTCGTTCTTCGCCACATGGCAGGAGCAAGATGGGGTCCATCAGAATCGTCGCTACTTCAATTGTACAATGCCTTATTTGTGGGATACGTTCGATGCAGCATGCCGGTGCTCTCCAATATGAGACCCAGTTGTGTGAAGACGCTATAGAGTGTTCAAGCCTAATGTTTACGAAGATTATTGGGTCTACCACACTGTAGTTCAACAAATGGAACAATCGCAAAGGCTCGGGCTTGTCCCATCAGTGTATACCTGCTCTGCGAGTCACTTAGAATTCACCTTCGATTGCTGAGCCGACACAAACAGCACTCACTATCAGTGCTACCTGCCACTCACTCAGAGTGCAGTTTCTCAAGAGTAATATCGCGGCATGGGAATATTATACCATCAAGGTTTTCCCCGCCAAATGTCTGGGCAGAGCCTCCATGGGTGCTGCCTAAACCATCTGTTTCTTTTACGATACGTGGAATTACGAAGAAGTCGCCCATTTCTCCTGTTGGCCTCAGACAACTGACCCTATATCAGATTTATACAACGTAGGGTGATTGTCTGCTCGTGTACACCAACGGGTCCACCACTTTAAACAAATCTGCCGCAGCCTTTGTCATCCCAGACATGGATATCACTCGACGATTCAAAGTGAACCACAAAACCACACGAACTGCCGCAGAGCTCGTCGCTATCAGGGAGGCAATAAGATTTGTTTCCGGAGAGCGACTTCGAGTCTGGACGATTTTCCGTGATGCCAAACCCGCTTTGAAAACCATTAATTGCATCATGAAGCAAGTTCTGTAATACAGCTTGGCAATAGAAATCCCAGAACTTATTCAGGTGGTTTCAACAAATGGCCATCTTATCACTTTACAGTGGATTCTCGCGCATTGTGGCGTGATGGGAAACGAAGAAGCAGACGCTGAAGATAAAATGCCTTAAGCAGTGCCCCTGAAGTACGCATTGTGTTTTCACTAGCTGACACGAATGCCCTGATTCGCTGCGTGATGCGCAGCACACTTCAGCACTGGACCAAACCAGAGTGGCGACACCGGCGACTTCACAAATGGGACCCGGTAATGACGTTCCGCATGCCCCCTAAATTGAAATGACAACTCACACGTATGATCCACCGCATTCGTCTTGGTGTGACGTACACCAGACGTTACGCACATGTCATCGGTCGCAGTGACATTGGTGCTAATTGTGAACACTGTGATGTGCCAGAAACAACTTTAGCACATATTTTGTATCTGCCCAGCATGCGCACGTGAACGGCAAACACTGAATTCTTCTTCTGAACTTTTTCGCAGTAGGTCATTATTTCATGAACTGTGTTGGGCCCTTGGCCAGACATCAACAGTGCAATTGTGGTCATAAGAACGGTTATAACTTTTTTGGAAGCAACTGGGCTATATGCGCGGCTATAAAGTTTATCTCAGCTAGAAAGAGTAGTACATACCCACCTCTCTATCTCACCATCATCATCCATTAATCTGTTTCTCCCTCTCCCCTCCCTCAGTGTAGAGTAGCAGGCTAGAGCAAGCTATGGCTCAGGCCGACCTCTGCCTTTCTCTAAATAAACCTATCTCTCTCTCTCCGAACTATTAACATCTATCTATCTATCTATCTATCAAGCCGCCTGCGACTTTTAGCTCTCCTCGCTGTTTTGATAATGCTATCGATACCAAACTTGTCTGTCTGTCTGTGGTGCGACGACACACCTGGCGCGGGGTATGAAGCACATGATCAAGGTAGCAGATAAAATGGTACGATTTGACTCAGCGTGACGGTCACAATCACGGAGCCAGGCAATTTCTCGATTTCTGCCTGGAGGAGAGGACCAATTGCTCTAAAATTATTCTGTTTGAAAAAAAATGACAAGTGCCCTGGATTGTATGTCGGAATCTTCGTGTCTTTTTGTGTTTATGGAGCCGCATTTTCATCAGCCTGCTGAGAAACTGTAGCCCATACAAGTGATTAGTACCACTCAACTTGCACTTTCAGGCGAGCGGGATTCTTTATTATTGTTGTGGGTCATTCTCGTGTGCAGACCACCGGACAAGCGGTGGAAAAGAACTTCTATACTCCCGGGCCTAAAATACCTGCGTTGACGTCGGATTCGTGTAAGTGTATGAGAGTGTTTTATGATACAAGTCTTCATAAGTTATCACACTGTTTCGACAAATTCGGAGCCACAAGGTAGCCACAGAGTGCATCGATGTGAAACTCCTTCCAGTAATATACCTAAATCTGAATTCTAACTACGAACCTAATCGCGATTCGGCCCACCAAATCGCTCACTACGCCACTCTATGTGAGCCGTTACCACGTTCCGGCCTCGGTCCGCGCGGAGCGGTTTGTGAAACGAAAGAGTCCCAAATCACAGTTGGCATTCGCGGTTGTAGCTATGCTGAAATCCTAGCTTGCAGCATGAATTTTCCTCCGCCGTAAGAATACTGGTGATTGTAAGAGTCTTCCGCAATGAAGTCTCTTATGTGAATAAATCTTCAAGGAGCCGTCATAGAGGAATAAAATCTTGAGATGTACCATTCACTGGATAGCTTGTTATATTCATGTAAATTGTGTCCTTTATGTAGTCGTTATTTTACATGAACTAGCATATCTAGTAATAAGCAATACGGAAAGTATCGACAAAATTAACCTTATAATTGGTCAATCTCCTTCATTTAGTACGAGCGATGTGCAGAGGAAAACAACAACAAGGCAAATTGGGCTTCAAGGCCCGACATGCCATCTGCCCCGTACAAAACGGATAGTACTATGACGCGTTCACCATTTCTACAGGCCAAGCTTTCGACGCAGTAGAATGGGGTAGAAGAAGTAGTGATAACGTAGGCGACCGCTGTGTTGTCATTGTAGTGCTGCCTGGTGGAGACCGCCGGCAGAGGCTCCATTTCAATTATCTATTATCTTTCGCCACAAACACCTGGTTCTTAGATGCACCACTTCCCTTGATCTGCCGCACACTTCTCAGCGCGGGATAAATCAAGCCCCGATATCAACGGCATAACGCACCAGCATATCGTGAAAATCTTGTGCATAACTTACACCAGGGTCGCTTCACGCGCAACGTTCTAGCGGTTTTGGCAAACATGTCAAATATACTCGAAATATTATCATGCTAATTTACTGACTTGAAAAAGGTGAATTGCTAGAATGCCCCCGTGGTGTCTCGCAAACCCCACGCAGGGCAGCGCCTGCTAGCAATTTTATTGATTGAAAGAACAAAAATGGCAGATCCCCAGTAAATTGGGAATCAATGATATGCGAAGCACGAATGAGAAAGGTTGAAATGTTACCTTAAAATTAACAACGCGTTACCAGATGGAGGTAAATGATGCCGCACATGATTTCCATGTCATGATAATCATGTTTGTATGCCTCGTTTACACTTGTCATCTATAAACGTCCCGTGATACCAAGTTTAGTATATGGGGAGCTAGCGAAACGCCAGCGAGCACTCCATCAGCGTGGTATGTTGTCATATTCTTACATACACGTACGCGTGTCAGGATTATCATGTTTGCACCAGTCATATAAGTTTTCATTCATTGGCGTCAAATAATCCCAACTTTGGTATATTTGTAGCTAGCAAAACGGCCGCGAGCACCACAAGAAGGGCCCAATATGGTCCATTGTAGCGTTGACGCACGCGCACGCTGGGCACAGCGACGCTACGTTAGTAAAACACGATGACTCTATAGTCTGACGTCAGGCGTAACCGGTGCGACCAGCGTCCATCGGCGCAGCCCGATGGCAACCGGCGCAAAATGCGACATGCTGCATTTCGTGCCGATGCGTTACTCAGACAACACTGCGTCTCCCTCTTTTCGTGACCGAGGCATGCCGGACGTGCTGAAACACGCATGCGTCAAAGCAACGCAGCGCGGCACACGCCAGCGAGTATATGGCAGGACCGGTGCCTGGCGTGGCAACGCCAGCGTGACGCAATGGAATGAACGCCGGCGATCACGTGCACCGCATCACGTCGAAATGTATTGGCGCCTTGACTGTGGCATGTAGTCATGTTCTCACATGAGACGCGTCTCATGATTATCATGTTTGCACCAGTCACATACCTTAGTCATCCATTGGTGTCACGTAATACCAAATTTGGCATATGTGAAGATAGCGAAACGGCCGCGAGCGCATCATGAGTGTGGCATGTGGTCCAGTTGTTACACGACACGCATTTCGTGATTATCATGTTTGCACCAGTCACATACCTTTGTCACCCATTGACGTACCGTACTACCAAGTTTGGTATATGGGAGGCTAGTGAAACGGCCGCGAGCGCATCATGAGTAGGGCATGTAGCCATGTTGTTACAAGACACGCATGTCATGTTTTTCATGCTAGAACTGTCGCTTGTGTTCGCCTTGCAATCATGCCATAGCATACCAGTTTTGCAACATGCCATGTGAAACGAACCACCGCAAGAGCAGTAAGACCTTGAAGTATAAATCATGACATTCATGACATACATGTCATGATTTTCATGTTATGACTAGACAAATATGTTGCTCATAGAGTCATGTTATGCCATACGAAAGTTGGTATCGATACCATTATCTAAATGGCCAGGAGAGCTAAATGTCGTAGGCGGCTAAATAGATAGCTTAGATAGATAGATAGATAGATAGATAGATAGATAGATAGATAGATAGATAGATAGATAGATAGAGAGATAGATAGATAGATAGATAGACAGACAGACAGACAGACAGACAGACAGACAGATAGATAGATAGATAGATAGATAGATAGATAGACAGACAGACAGACAGACAGATAGATAGATAGATAGATAGATAGACAAACAGACAGACAGACAGATAGATAGATAGATAGATAGATAGATAGATAGATAGATAGATAGATAGATAGATAGATAGATAGATAGATAGATAGATAAGCTCAAAGTCGCCGAAGTTCGCTAAGAAAGGCTTCGCATAAAAAAACGGCTGCCCGCGCTGCACAAACGCGATATTTCGCATCACCCTATGATCCTTTTCAGGAAGAATGTGTTTTTTTTTCTTTTACTGCGCCTATCACAGCCTTGATTCACCTTCATCACTGAGAGGTACTAACTCTTGAAACAGCTTCCACTTTTGAAATAGTTTGCTGCTATTGCAAGAGACAAGTTGCTGTTACTGCTTCGTACTTGGGCGTATCATGTGGATTGTAGTGTGTACATTTATCCCTCTTCTTCCAGACAAACCAGACACAGTGGCCGTCATGATGCGGCACCATACTGTGCACGTATTAACGTTTTCAAGACTTTCTCTGAGAACTATTGGTGAATTGAATGGACTGCCTTAACTTTTTTGTGTGTGTGTGAATGTCACATTCCTGTCATAAAAAATATGTGTATTCTTCTGTGGAAATAGCCGAGCTATTGGCATAATAAATTATGTCATCTCAATATTTCAGTTGTGGCGTTATACGTTTTTCTAGAAACAAGTGCACTTTTTTCTGCAAATGTATATTTAATCTTCGTAAGTAGTATGTATTTTTAGTGGCAATGTTTACTCAAGCCTGCTGCATAAATTGTTCACTTTTTCCACTATGTTCCCTTTTTTCACACTTTATCGCTGGTCTACAGACTACAGTATGCACCAAATGAATGAATAAGAAGATAAAAATGCTGAACAGCCTTATTTCAAGAATTCTGTAACTGGGACCATGTACATGGTTTTATTACGTGGAGATTTTATAGGGCCTAACAGAAATGGCTTTGTTTTATGACTCTATGTGGGAGTGCATGCATACTGACGTTGGCGTAACAAAGAAAAAATCAGCATATCAGTGAACGATGATGTGTGGGGTGAAGCTTCGGAAGCTTTTATTGGTAAGCCGTGAATGGCCCGTCCATTCCTTCATCCGTCCGCCTGCCTGCCTGCCTGTCTGTCTGCCTGCCTGCGTGCCTGTCTGTCTGTCTGTCTGTCTGTCTTTCTGTCTGTCTGCCTGCCTGTCTGTCTGATTGGTTGGTTGATTGATTGATTGGTTGATTGATTGATTGATTGATTGATATGTAGGGTTTTAACGTCCCAAAACCACCACGGTCTGTCTGTCTGGGTATGTGTTCATCTGTCTGTTGGTCTGTCCATCCGTCCATTTGTCTGCACTGGCTGTCTAAGTCATCAAACTAAATGGTCACGTACGAGCTAGGAGAGACACCCACGGCTTTAGGAGAATCGCCCATAAAACAAACATATTTTCCCAGAATCAATCTGTACGCAGAATATTTTATTCAGCAAGAGGGTAAGGCAATTCCTTTGGTGTTCAAATGACTTTGTGAATGAAGACGATTTTATTGCTTTATAACTAGCATTCCAATGCAATATAAAAACTGATATTGTATATTTCAAGAAATTTATTGTAGGAAAGAGAAGTTCTTGCATAGTTGCTCTAATAGATACCTAAGACGACAATGACTGTACACCATCACTCACTACAATATTTTCTTTTCTTTGTAGTGTTCCTTCAGGAGATGCTACCCTCCATACGGCTGTCAGCACCCTATATACCGATGCATCGTGCCGTAGCCTGTGCTCCTCAAAGAGGAAGTCGATCGTTAGATGCACAACTTTTTTTCAACAGCGGTCCTCAAAATGAACATTTACAGACAGTTTCACAATAAATTTTGTCACCAGTTCTTTTCTGTCAGCTGTATTGCACCAAGCAAATTTTGGCACCCATGCAAATGCAAATGGCACGGCCACGATGGAACCAGTGACTTTCGGATTGTACGCGACTGCCTCAAATCTTTTAAGTTTTATTTATTTCTTTATTTTTGCGTGTGTTGTGTCGTGCGAGTGTCCATTGGTCACTCGAGGGGGGCCGTCCTCCTCGTTTACGGGCAGCAGCAATCGGCGAGCCCACAGTGCTGCGGGCGCCGGGTCAGCACAAAGGCGGCGGCCCGCTTTATTGCACCTTGCGACTTTGGGTGCAAGAAGAGGGAAACATGCCGCTTTGTGCATCCATGGCCTGTGGGACGTTCGACACTGCTTCCCCGAATGGCGAAGCGACGGACTTCCCCCCCCCCTGACTTCGTGGAACAATTTGTGCACGTGTGTGTGTGTGTGTGTGTGTGTGTGTGTGTGTGTGTGTGTGTGTGTGTGCGGTGCGTGCGCGTGTTTGTGCTCGGATCTGTGGTCGAGAGAGGAGAGCGAGAAAGCGCGGGAAGAGCCAGAGACGCAGCGAGAACGGCGAGCGAACAAGAGTCTGCGAATTGCGAGCGACTTGAGCGGTTGTGCGTTGTGCGATGTGCGGAATTGAACGGTTGCGCGAGTAATATTGTAACCTAGTTTTCTTAACTAAATGCAGCCTTCTTTTGTTTCCATTTTCTTAAGAGTGCGTGAGTTGTGTGTTGTGTCTTCTATCATACTTCACCTTTTTACGGCCATATCTGCGACACCCTAAGTTTTAATAAAGCGGGATAGAGGACGCTAACATTCATCAGAAGTAGGATTTGACCGATTTTAGGAAACGTTCGGAGCAAGTTTGAAAAATCTTAGCCAGGAGTGCGATTGGGTCAGTGCGAGAATAAAGCAATGGTGGACTTATAGTGAGCGTGCACTTCCAGAGAGCTAACATCAGCCATGCTGGACGGATCATCGCCGGGGGAGGGTGGTCACCGTGATGACGACGACTGTGCTGGGCTCACCAAGCGGGAACTTTTCGACGCTTTGTGCGAGAAAGACCGCTTCTTGGCGGACCTGCTGCGGCGGTTGCCTCAGCCGGAGTCATCGGGGGCTCCACACCAGGCGGCCATCAACATGTTTCAGGTGATGCCCGATTTGAGGAGGAATATTCCAGGCTTTTCCGGTGATGGTTGCGCGTCAGCAGCTTGGGAATGAATGGAAGGTTTGCGCCAAACGGCTACGCTTCACCGGTGGCCAACGCCATTCCTGCTCGAAACTGCCAAGTGTCACCTGGTCGGCGCCGCCAAAGATTGGTACCGTTCGAGAGCTGCCAAAATTTCATCGTGGGACGATTTCGAGCGGATGTTCGGGCGGACATTCTACAGCCAGACTCGGGCGGCGGAGCGATGGAGGCGTATGCAAGAGCGAATGCAGCAGCGAAATAAGAACATGGCTGTGTACTTCCACGAGAAGGTGCACCTTTGCAGAGAGGCGCATTTGGATTTCTGTGATACGAGGGAGCAGATGCTGACCGGACTCCGATCGCGGGAGTTATGCACGATGCTTCTTGGACGGTCGCACGAAGACGCGGATGACCTGTTGCACGACATTCAGGAATTTGAGAGGATCGACCGTGAGCGACGAGAACGCTACGGAACAGCGGCTAAGCGAATAGCGACGAGCGATGCACCTTGTATGCAACCTGCACCCAAGGCACCGCTGCAGGGTGTGTCCGGGTACGACAGGCGGGACCAGCCACCACCTATCACAAATCAGAACGGTGAGCGAAAATGTTATAATTGTTTCAAATACGGACACATTTCATGGGATTGCCCAGAGAAAAGACGAATAGAAAAATGTCTAAACTGTGGGAAGACTGGGCAAACCCAAAAATACTGCCAAGCCAAACGCCCCAGAAATGAGACCAACGCTGTCTCTGGAGAGAAAATTGACCCTTGCGTGCTTTTGAAGCACGTTAAATGGAATGGCAATGAGACTTTGATTGGCATGATAAACACAGGCCGTTCCGGTTGCTTACTGCGCGAATCAGCGGCGGTGCGCTGCGGAGCGGGAGTGCTGGAAGATGCTACAGCACTGTATAGCTTCGGCAGCCAGGGCGTTCCAGCTGCTCGTGCGATTGGCAGGTGCCAGGCCGACTTGCTGATAGATGGCGTCGTTGGCAAGAACATACCGATACTTGTTGTACCCGACGAGGCCCAGTCGGTCGATTTGCTTGTCGGTCGCACGTTTACCGAGCTGCCATATGTGACCTACGCTAGGCTGGGCGGCAGCATGCAATTCTTGCATAGAAACGAGTGCCCATTCTCACATGTCGAACCCTTTGTTTCATATCCGAAATTACGTTTGAAAACTGCTGAAGAGACCCCACTGCAGGACAACGTTTAAATTGGGTGAGACTGTCATCGCAGTCTAACGTCACTGGTGCAGTGCTATTCAACAACTGTGGGTGCGAAATTTTTGTTGACATGGAGGACGGAGAGGTTACTGTGCCGGTGTTTACGAGCGGAAATGATGACGTGGTTCTACGTAAAGGACAAAGACTTGGCCACGCGACAGAGGTGGACATCCCGGGTTGTGAGATGAAGGAAATAAATGAGTGCAGAGAGGAGTGCAGTGCGGTGAAGCCAGAGCGAATTCTGGTTACGGAGGCGCGACGGCCGATTGGGTGCGAGGAAATTATAATGGGCCCCTCCGTAACAGAGGAGCAGCGTCGTGAGCTCGCGTGCCTCCTAAATGAGTACCGGGATTGTTTCGCCGCCAATCTCAGCGAACTTGGCTGCACACCTGCCCTTTCGATGGACATACAGGAGATACCTGGTAGCGCACCCGTGGCTGTTCGGCCCTACCGCACCAATGCAGCAAAGCGAGAGGCTATACGTGACATCCTCGGAGAGTGGAAAAGAGAAGGAATCGTAACTGAGACACATTCCGAGTATGCGAGCCCAGTCATTCTCGTCGAAAAGAAAAATGGAGAGCAGCGCGTGGTTGTTGACAATCGTCGGCTGAACGCTCAGACGATAAAGGAGAAGTATCCCTTGCGAGCTATCGATGACCAGCTCGAGGGTCTTGCCGGGGCCAAACTTTACGTCATCCTTGACCTGGCACATGGATACCTCCAAGTCCCTTTGGCCGAAGAGGCCAAAAGAAAAACTGCATTAATAACTCCTGATGAGACAGGGCGATTCGAGCGCATGATGTTCGGACTCACAAACGCCCCGTCCGTGTTCCAGCGTCTCATGAATCGTGTGTTCGGACCACTGAGAAGTAAGGTTGCTATGTGCTACCTTGACGACGTGTTAATACCAGCCAAAGACTGGGATGAGCTCATAACGCGTCTGCGCCTGGTACTTGAGGCATTCCGTAAAGCTAATCTGACACTTCGGCTCAGCAAGTGTGCTTTCGCGATGGACTCCGTGGATTTCCTCGGTTTCCGACTGAAAAGTGGAACCGTGCAGCCAGGCGACACGAAGGTGCGAGCAATAGCCGAATTTCCAACGCCAAAAGTGTTCACGACATCAGGAGATTCTTGGGCCCAACAAGTTTTTTTCGACGTTTCATACCGCGGTACGCCTTGGTTGCCGAGCCCCTTTCTAGACTGACCGAGAAGGACACGGTTTTTCAGTGGAGTGCTGAGCAAAATGAGAGTTTTGCGGCTTTGAAGGCCAAGCTGACGTGCGAACCGGTGCTACAGTTGTACGATCTAAATGCGGAAACGGAGCTGCATACTGACGCCAGCACAAAAGGTTTGGCAGACATGCTCCTGCAGAGAAAAGGCGGCGAGTGGCATCTCGTTTACTGAGTGAGTAAAAAAATGACCGACGCTGAAAGCGACTACCACTCATCCAAATTGGAACTAATGGCAATAGTGTGGGCTGTGGACCGACTTAGGCCGTTGTTACTTGGAATATCATTTACCATCGTGACCGACTGCCAGGCGCTAGTGTACCTCAACACACAGCCAACGCTTGAATCGCAAATCGCGCGTTGGTACGACTTAATTCAGGAGTTCACATTTACAATCAAGCATCGCCCAGGAGCACGAATGCTTCATGTGGACTCGCTGAGTCGAGGGGCCGTCGAGAACCCAACTGACACGCTGAGTACACTCTTGCGGACCGTTTCGAAGTGTGTGTCATTTTCACTGTTGCCGATCAGGTCTTGGTACTGCAGAGGGGAGACGAGGAGCTAAGAGAAATCATAACGATGCTGGAAAAGCCACAAGAATGCCGCACCAAGAATGAAAGACGAAAAACTGAAGGTTACTCTATTATGGACGGACGGCTTGTGCGGAAGATAGGGCAAGGTGAGCAAGCGAGGCACAATTTCGTACTGCCAAAGAGCATGCGGAAGGCATTAGTTGTGCAGTCCCACGACTTGATGGGGCATTTTGCACTAGACCGCACAGTAGCAAAGATACAAGAGAACTTTTGGTTTCCACGCATACATACCTATGTTCGTAAGCATATATCGCAGTGCTTCCAGTGTATAAGCAACAAGCTTTCTTCCGGGAAACGAGAAGGACTTTTAAACCCTATCCCCCCTGGGAAGAGGCCATTTGAAGTGGTTCACATGGACTCTCTAGGACCCTTTGTGCCAAGCAAGCGACGCAACCAGTACCTTTTGGTGATTGTGGACAACCTCACGAAGTTCGTGAGGGTGTTCCCGAGGCGCGACACGACGACAAAGCTTGTGCTCGCAGCGCTACGCGAATTCATAATAGAGAGAGGCTTACATGAGCGGATCATTACTGACAGGGGCAGCTGCATCACATCGCGAGCGTTTGAAGATTTTTGCAGGGTCAGAGGGATAAACCATGTGCTCAACTCCACTCGATATGCTTAAGCTAATGGCCTGGTCGAGCGAGTGAACCGTACACTTCTACTGGTCAGTACTACATCGATGGTCGATACAGAGCAGCGAGATTGGGACGAAAAGCTCAGTGAGGCAGAGTGCAGCTTGAACAACGCTGTAAACAAGACGACCGGGAAGACTCCCTTCGAGATGTTACATGATTATCGACCGGAATTTCACAGCGTGGCACTGAAGCGCTTGGTTGAATCTAAAGCGTCAGAGTGGGAGGAGCCCGGCGGGCTGCGCGAACGTGTACGGCAGCGCCTCATGAGCGAGCAGAAGAAGATGAAGGTCGCTTACGACAAGCGCCACTTCCCGGTTAAAATGTACGGTGTCGGTGACGTGGTCTTCATGACGAGGGCTCCAGAACAGACGGGAAAGCCTGCAAAGCCCAGCCAAAGTACAGGGGCCCCCTTGTAATCACGGCAGTGTTCCCAGCTGACACGTATCGAGTTGCCGACCTTGACGAAACAAGGGCGAGTCGCTCGCGACCACTGCGCACGTGTCGCAGTTGAAGTGCTGGACAACGACCAATCCGCATTCAGACCTTGATAACGACGGAGAGTCTGCGGAGGAGTCGGACGCTCCCGAATGTGAGGTGCAGCGACTGAGACGTTCGGCCCGTAGATGCGCCAAGACCCATCCCTATGCGAGTGCGCCATAGTTGCGTTGGCATCTGGTTAAGAACTTCAGTGCGTGCAGAGATTTACCGAGTGAACTGTGCGAACTTAAACAGTTGCTCTTTCTTTTTTTCTTGTCTTCTTCGACAAAGGAAACAATTCTGTTTGTGTATTGGCGTGTGGGTTTGTTTATGATTTCTGTTCCATTAACGAGGACGTTAATGGCTGTCAGGATGATCGAGTGTACGCGACTGCCTCAAATTTTCTAAGTTTTGTTTTATTTCTTTCTTTTTGCGTGTGTTGTGTCGTGCGAATGTCCATTGGTCACTCGAGGGGGGCCGTCCTCCTTGTTTACGAACAGCAGCGATCGGCGAGCCTCCCAGTGCTGCGGGCGCCGGGTCAGGGCGGCGGCCGCTTTATTGCACCTTGCGAGTTCGGGTGCAAGAAGAGGGAAACATGCCGCTTTGTGCATCCATGGCCTGTGGGACGTTCGACACTGCTTCCCCGAATGGCGAAGCGACGGACTCCCCCACTGACTTCATGGATCTATTTGTGCACGCGTGTGTGCGTGTGTGTGTGTGTGTGTGTGTGTGTTTGTGTGTGTGGTGCGTGCGCGTTTGTGTCAACGTGCGCGTATGTGTGCTTGGATCTGTGGTCGAGAGAGGAGAGCGAGAAAGCGCGGGAAGAGCCAGAGACGCAGCGAGAACGGTGAGCGAACAAGAGTCTGCGAATTGCGAGCGACTTGAGCGGTTGTGCGTTGTGCGATGTGCGGAATTGAACGGTTGCGCGAGTAATATTGTAACGTAGTTTCTTAACTAAGTGCAGCCTTCTTTTGTTTCCATTTTCTTAAGAGTGCGTGAGTCCTGTGTTGTGTCTTCTATCATATTTCACCTTTTTACGGCCATATCTGCGACACCCTAAGTTTTACCAAAAGCGGGGTAGAGGACGCTAACAGGATCAGCATACGAGCACCGCAACTAGTTTATCAACTCTACAGACGGGATGCCCGTCTCCTACGCGTGGTACAGCCGTTGAAAGTAGAGAGCGGCGGAGCTAGTGTTCGTGGCCCTTCTTGGAGGGACGCTAGCCCTTCAGTGACGGTGTTTATTATGCATTGAGGATGCGGGCCACGTCTACTCGGAAAACGGCTTTCTGCTCACGTCGAACTCAGTCACTGCCCGATACTCATATAAAGGTTGATCGGTCAATCTCACCACGTCACCTAAGCGCGTGAGATCATTTCGGCGCCAAAAAATATTGTTACTGAGCCTGTGTACGAGCGCAGCAACTTAAGAAGAAATGAAGAAAAATTTGCTTGAGTGACAGTTTGATTGCAACCTTGTGTTACTATCACCTCACTTTCGCCGTCGCAATGCCGCCTGATAGGCTGCCTTAAAATTAGCAAAAGACACATATGGAGACATGAAGTTCACTATTTTATTCTACATATCAGCTAATACGTGGCGCCGGCAGTTTTGATTGATTGATTTGTAGGGTTTAACATCCCAAAACCACCATTTGATTATGAGAGACGCCGTAGTGGAGGGCTCCGGAAATTTTGACCACCTGGCGTTCTTTAACGTGCACCCAAATCTGAGTACACGGGCCTACCACATTTCCGCCTCCATCGGAAATGCAGCCGCCGCAGCCGGGAATCGAACCCGCGACCTGCGGGTCAGCAGCCGAGTACCTTAGCCACTATACCACCGCGGCGGGGCGCGCCGGCAGTTTTACAGAAAAATGTTTTGCCCAGTAACGCTCGAAGTGTATGTAATCAGCATGCTGTCGTTTCCCGCCTGTGTTCTCAGCTCGCTTTCCGGAATTAACTATACCAACCGACTCTGTTGGATAATGTTTATTCGGCCGCACTTGTTTTGAATGGAAGTGAAGTATCATTTACATGCGCGAAATGGAGTCGCATGCACTACAAAGTCTCAATGTTAAGGCACACTTTACCAGCGTTTCGCACCGGCATTCACTTGTGAGTAATGCGTGCCATGTGCCCCTACGTAGTCAAAGTTTGACGAGAGTATGTAGGGTCGTTCTTTTTTTTAAAGTTCAATCTTTCCTTTATCTTGTATATGCTGCCTCTTTCATTGTGTGTACGATCATTTGCTGCTTCTTTAACTCCTGTCACGTCATCTGTCTGCTTGTGTGACACCCGCCAACTTTTCAGTCCATTCGCTCATTGTGAAATCAATTACGCACATGCACGACGCCTCGCCTGCCTCAGCAGCTTACTCACGCACGCGATTGATTCCACGAGAAGCCGTGTGGCATTAGCAGACACGGAATAGCTGATAGGGTAAATGAGACGTGCAGTGATCTCCTATTTAACAGAACAGGCTCGAATCAGTTCTCCATGCAGAAGAAACAATTTCTGCAGCGACCGAACGTTCTGGCTGCTTCAAAGGGACACCAAAGTCAAATAACAATTTATGTCAGAGTGAAAACTGTGACAACATCTCAAATGACGATGTTACCAACAACAGTGCCCCACTTACCGAGAAATTAAAGTAAATGCTCAAGAACAAAAGCGCCGCAGTAAGACACTATCAAAATAATTTCGATGACATGAGATGGACTGCTTACAATTAATCACTACTAATCGATCTAACTGCACTAAATAAAAAAAACCTGCCACGCATCAAGAGACGCAATAAAATGCTGCTTGCTCATTTATCTTTGATTATTAGAAAAAAAACGCCGGACGTTACTACGGGGACTGGCGTGAGTGATTCGAAAATTCAATTTTCACGTGGTTACACGGGACAGGTCATGTCATCTAGCGGGGCGCAGTTGAAAGAAAAGCGTCTGCAATCTCGAATTCAATGGAAGAAAACTGATTATTGGCCGTTGTTGCTGCTGTGGCTCCCGCTGCTTTCGGTCTGCTGCTACTAGCGCAGTGAAGCTGGGCGACGTTTTGCACGGCAACGGTGACGTGAGTCGGTATGACCGGTCCGCTTCTTAAGGCGGGTAACTTGACGTGCACTAACGCTATGCGGAGCACTAAAACGTGATTTTATTTCAAAATAAGCCCTTTCTTAGAACAAAAGTAACACTACGAGGTTTCTGGACCGCCATTTACAGACAATCAACGTCAACCTAATAGGTTTCTTTAGTGTCTCTTTAACTGTGCGGCAAGATATGCATGCGCCATGTGATTCAAAAGAAATTGATTATATTTCTGGAAAAACCATCACAACGAGCCCAAGAGAAGTTCTCCCATGAATCTGTACGCAGAGACTGCGTGGCATGTTATGACAATCCAGCCCTCAGAGGCCCCTTTATCAAGAAGTTGATTTGTTTGTGTGACTCCTCTGTCTTCGTTACTTTTTTGACATGTTCTGGTGGCTGCTCTAATTTTACTCAAAGCTTCGCATTGTGTATGCGAGAAGACACAAATCACGTATATATGTTTAAGGATTTTGAGCATCGGCACTGCTACCCTGGCAGGACCTCAGCTAGTAGAAAGCAGAGGAAGACGAGGCGGAATAAGGACAGCCTTCCTGGAATACGGGTGTTGTGTCTTATGGCATGCCGTTCATGTCGACAAACGTTGTCCACACGTCCTTGACTTTGTACCCATTCGTCATCAGCACAAGGGTCACCACGCACTCCACGATCGCCACCCAGGGCTTGTCGGGTGCCTCGGTCAGCAATTGTGCAGAATTCTCGCGCATGCTGGAAGAACTATCCTATCGACTGCGTGATTGTAAATAAACTGAGATAAATAACAGCCAGCTTGCAGCTTGGACCTTGCATCTTTGTCTCATTTCATTTACAATGGCTTGTCTAAACTTGACATTTCATGGCCCCCAACGTTCCGGTGCGACAAAACGCCGACAGCACGTCAAGAAGTGCGACTCGACGATCATCGCAGCCAACTTCCCGCGCCGAGTATCCCCGGCTGCCCGTTAATGTGCCTTCTGCACAGAACGTTAATTTGCACCACGGCTGAGAACTGCGGCCGCAACGAGGCCGTCATTGTCGGCCACCTGAGAGTTTGGCACTTGACACTATAGTGCTTCTCACAAATACCTAGAGGGAAGTGGGGTGCAACCGTCTCATGAAAATTTTGAAGGGGTGATGTTGGAGCGCTGGGAATCATGGTATATGTGTTTGCGAGGCCACAGCCCCCTATATTTCTCTTGCCTGCTCGATTATCGGCGGTCACTCAGGAAGCGGCCGTCGTTGGAACTGCGGTGGTGCACCACTTAAGTAGAAATGTCTTAAAATAATTTTTTAGATGCGGAAGCATCTTATACTCGCGCCTTGTAGTGCGCCGTCCGCGCCGTCCGCACCGCTTCTCGAACATTCGACAGCTGACGCGTGCGCATGCGCCGTCGCGCCGTCGCCCACCATCTGTGCCGCGCGCGCTTCTCCTTCGAGAACATTCGACAGCTGACAGCGCATGCGCCGTCGCGCCGTCGCCATCTGTGCCGCGCGCGCGCTTCTCCTTCGAGAACATTCGACAGCTGACAGCGCATACGCCGTCGCGCTGTATATATACTCAAGGTCGGCGCTCGCTCGCTCAGTTGCCGCTCGTCCGTTGGTTTGTACGGCGCGTCGACGTCCGAAGTGGCCGTGAAATGAATGCCAACGAATCCACAAACACAATGATCGACGTTCCTTCGACCAGCGCCGCCCTTTCGCATACGTGTGTACGTGTTAACTCATTTAACACCCCCTCCTACAACCACGTTAAGCAATTTAGCCATCGACCCAAGTAAGTCGCAATTTAACACCCCATTTCACAACCACGTTAACCAATTGAGCCATCGACCCAAGTAAGTCGCACTTTAACACCCCGTTAACCAATTATATGCTCGGCATCCTCCTCAGTGATCCCCCGAGGGAAGCTGCGGGCAATTTTTTTTACGTTTTCGGAACTTATATGCAACAAAAGTAACGTAAAAGTTTTGAAAAGACGTGAACTTGATAATAACTATATATTGAAATACAACGGTTCAGCTGATGCTTTATTCAAGCAACAGCAAGATGGCGCCGATGATGAAGAGGAACGGGGATGGTGGTTATTGACAGCTGAGGAAAATGACGTCCAATGAATTCTTACACTAATTTCCCCCGTCGACGGAAGCGGCCATCCTGGCCGCGAATTACGCTGGGGAATGCATACGATAGGGCTTGAGACGCGAAACGTGCACAATCTCTGTCCCGCGGCAGCGTTCGTCAGTGGGGACATGAACAGGTGTGACAAAGTAGTTCACCGGTGAGGTCTGTTTGACAACTTTGTAGGGGCCAAGATGGCATGACTGAAGCTTCTCGCATAAGCCAGGCGTTCGCGCAGGAGTCCACAGAAGTACATCGTCGCCAGGGCGGTGGAGAACGACGCAGTGAGTGGCATCGTAACGATGTTTTCGATTTTCTTGGCTAGCTTTGGTGTTTACATGGTCAAGACGACGGCATCAAGCAACACGGGACAGAAACTGGTCGCAAACGAATGGTGAAGAGTTGACGGGGCCAGAAAAAATGAAACGTCGAGTGGTAATGTTGGTTGCCGTCCATATACTAGAAAAAATGGAGAATAGCCTGTGGTTCGTTGAACTGACGTATTATATGCATACGTGACAAAGGGAAGTATGGCATCCCGATTGCGATGTTCCAGTCGTATATGCATGGACAGCATGTAACACAGCGTGCGATGAAATCTTTCCGTTAAGCCATTGGTTTGCGGGTGATAGCTAGATGTTGCTTTATGAACTGTTTTTGATGCTTGAAGAACTTCACTGCCTTGCTCCGGTCGCTCAAAAGAACACGAGGGGCTCCGTGACGTAGGTAAATAGCATTCAAAAAGAAAGTTGCTACTTCCGAAGCAGTTCCTAAAGTGATCGAGGCCGTCTCAGCGTACCGGGTCAAGTGATCAACGGCGGTGACGATCCATCTCTTGCCGTGTGATGTAAGTGGGAGGGGCCCGAAGAGGTCGATTCCGACGACAGAGATCGGCTCTGATGGACAAGGAAGTGGTTGTAGGGTCCCGACTGGAGCAGTTGCGGGCCACTTGCGGTGATGGCAAAGTGCGCACGAGGCAATATATTTAGCTACCGTCGTGGAAAGACCTGGCCAGAAGAATCGACTGCGGATGCGCTGGTATGTTTTGTAGTAACCCAAGTGTCTTGACGTCGGGTCATCGTGGGAAGCGCGCAGAACTTCAGTGCGTAGTGGCGTGGTACGACGGGAACCCATCGATGGCCTTCCGGGTAGAAAATGTATCGATATAGCACATCGTCCTCCAACTTCAATAGTCGGAGTCGTTTCCGGAGCCTGGCATTAGGGGAAGATGAAGCGCCGGTAAGCCGACCGATGATGTTAGTGCAGTAAAAATCGGCTCGATGGTGAGTAGTAAGTACTGATGGAAGGGTGGATGAAGGGAAGAAATGGCTGATATTGACGAGGCGTCCTCCGTATAGCCAATTTGACAAGGAGATGGGACGTGCGCCGAAAACTGCGGCAAAGGGCATCGTGACGCCCCACCGCGGTGGTCTAGTGGCTAAGGTACTCGGCTGCTGACCCGCAGGTCGCGGGTTTGATCCGGGCTGCGGCGGCTGCATTTCCTGTGGAGGTGGAAATGGTGTAGGTCCATGTGCTCAGATTTGGGTGCACGGTAAAGAACCCCAGGTGGTCGAAATTTCCTGAGCCTTCCACTACGGCGTCTCTTATCATATGGTGGTTTTGGGTCGTTTAACCCCAGATATCAATCAACCGAGCGCATCGTGACAAAGCGTCGGCATCTTGATGTTGCCTTCAAGTCTTGTAGATGACGTCAAAGTCATAAGATTGTAATCGGAGGATCCAGTGGCCAAGTCGTCTCGACAAGTTTTTGATTGTGGACAACCAGCAAAGAGCATGGTGGTCTGTCACAACAGTAAAATGTCGACCATGTAGGTACGGACGAAATTTTTGGATGGACCAGACAACAGCCAAGCATTCTTGTTCGGATATCGAGTACCTCTTTTGTGCAGAGGTCAGAGTGCGGCTTGCTTACGCGACAACTTTCTCGCGAAAGGCATGGTCGCGCAGGAGGAGTATGGCGCCGATTTCTTGTCCACTAGCGTCAGTGTGTAATATCGTAAGTGCCCTGTCATCGAAATAACCAAGCACCGGTGGGGATGTCAGTGCCTGCTTGAGTTCTTGAAATGAGGCTTCGCATTCATCATTCCAATCGAAGGAACCGGTACTGGCAAGGAGCTTGTGGAGAGGGGCAGCAATAGGGGCAAAGTTGCGAATGAAGCGGCGAAAGTACAATGCGAGTCCAAGGAAACTGCGTAGTTCTTTGGAGCGAAATGGTCGCGGAAAGCTGAGGACTGCGAAAATGTTGTCAGGATCGGGCTGGATGCCATCTTTACTAACGAGATGTCCTAGAACATTTATAGCTCTGTTGCCAAAGTGGCACTTCTTTGTGTTTAGTTGAAGTCCAGCATTAGAGAGACATGTGAGCACTTGATCTAGGCGTTGCAGATGATCAGCAAAAGTGGAAGACAACACGACGATATCATCGAGGTAGCATAGACAATAAACAATTGTATCGGGCCAGTTGGTAAGGATCCATCTTGCTAGGAAGCGCATCCACTATTTCAAAAGCGCTTATGTTGTGTGTTCTTTGAAATAGTGGCTGCGCTTCCTAGCAAGCATAGACAAGTTTTCCACTTGAGGCCACGAAGAATAGTGTCGATCATCCATTCAAATGTGGCGGGAGTATTACATAGGCCGAATGGCATTACGTTAAACTCGTAACGACCCTCCGGCGTAGAAAAGGCGGTCTTTTCTTTGTCTGCTTCGTCCATTGGTATTTGCCAATACCCGGACCGAAGGTCAAGGGTGAAGTGGTCGCCTTGCAATGAGTCAAGTGCATCATCTATACGGGGCATCGGATATACATCCTTTCGGGTAATCTTGTTGAGCACGTGGTAATCAACACAAAATCGTACTGATCCATTCTTCTTTTGTACCAACACAACGGGTGATGACCAAGAACTGGTAGAGGGTCGTATGATGTTTCTTTTTAGCATATCGGTCACGTTCTCCTCGATGATTTTGCGCTCGGCCAAGGAGACTCGGTAGGCACGACGGCGTACAACAGTTTGACTGTCAGTGCCGATGCGATGATGCGCAACTGTGGTCTGTCCTAGCGCCGAAGCATCGGTGTCGAAGGAGGCCTGGTGTTTTGTTAGCAAATTCAGCAACGCCTCACGTTGAGAAGCAGAAAGGTCAGGATTTATCCCGGGAGAAAAGGAGGAGGAAGTAACAGAGCGGGCCTGTTGTGGCTGAGCTATCAAGGCGTCAAGAGAGACCAAAGGTATCAGTTGGGTATCCACATAACATGACACTGCAGAAACTTGGGGTAGGAGGACAGGCTCTGGGGTAGGGTTCAGGCCAAGGATTATCGCAGCACTGTCTTTGAACCGCACAAGGCTGGCGGGGACTACAACGTCGCGAGCTAGACAGCTGCTGGAAGGGGTGATAAGGATGTCACCATTGGCAATATTCGGAGAAGTGATGGTGATGAGTTGCTCCTGACCCAGGAGCAGTATGTATTCGGAAACTGTGAAAAAACGCAATGGTTTTTCGTCGACGCGTTCGCTGCAGTGATCGGTCGCGGTCATTTCGACCACACGTTGACGGCAAGAAATGAATTCAGATGCAGATGAGAGAAAGTCCGAACCTAAAATTAGTTCATGAGCACATGAAATTAAGACAGCGAAGGTGATGTGATGACGAATACCATCAATGAAGACACGCGCTGTACATTGGGCCGATGATCTAATTGTTGCTCCATTGGCCTCAATCAGAGAGGATCTAAGGTAGGGTGTCGTCAATTTCCACAATCGACAACACAAGTCGGCACGCATAACTGAAATAGTTGCTCCCGGGTCCACTAAAGCCAACACCCGCACACCTTGCACAGTTACCAATAACATGTTTGACGGTCGTTTAGGAGGACTTGGTTCATTTCGCCGCGATGCAGTTTTCCCTCCAAAAACTGCACTGTTTAGTTTTCCGATCACTGGGCAGCCAGTTGAGAGACAGGCAGAAGAGGAGAAACAGAGCGTCGGAGTGGCGAAGGGGAGCGTGGTCGGGATGCACGTGTATTGTTGGTCGTGTTGGAAATGCGCACAGGAGACGGTGATCGGTGGTTGGAACGACTGTCGGCATAACGGTAGCAACCTTGAGCACATGTGTCGTCTCGTTCAAAAGTGGCATAACCACGACGTTCATCTTGCTGCCGACGTCGACAGACCCGGAAAATGTGTCCTCGAATTGCACAGTAGTAGCAAATAGGCCGTGGGGCCCGCCAGGAATAATGGTAGGTTGGGTTCGGTGGACGGGCGACTAGAGGTGCGAGATGTTCATGATCGGGCACAGGTGGTGGTACTTGAGACGGCGAGGGTTGCATTGAAGCAATCTGTGCATACGAAGCGGGTCGGGGGCATGGTGGAGCACAGTGGGTGCTTTGAAACGCTGACGTTTTTCTCTATTAATGCCACGCAGATCGCTAGAGGCGGGTTGAGTGGGGACGTTGTTAGAAGGAGGTAAACTGGAGGCTTGCAATTTTTCCCGAATTATGACTTGAATTATGGATCGGAGCTCCATACTGTTTGCCAGGGGGTTCTCAGAGAAGTCGGGTCGCAGGCGGATCGACTGCCAGGTATCAAGACGCTGGCATACATGACGACGTCGGAAACCATCGAAAGGGCTGTGCGTGACGAAGGCGTTGAAAGCGGTAGGTCCGATACCCTTCATAAGGTGCCGGACACGGTCACCTTCTGGCATGGTGTCGTCAATACGGCAGCAAAGTGCAAGCACATCCTCAATATAGGAAGTGTAGGACTGAGCGCAATGTTGAACGCGTTCTGCCAGTTTCTTGCGAACAACTACTTAACGGAGGGTCGGTGTGCGGAAAATGCGTCGGAGCTGGTCTTTGAAAAAAAGACCAATCGCGAAAGTCACTCTCATAATTCAGAAACCACGTCTTGGCAACCTGAGAGACGTAAAAGTCGTCGCGTGCTAACTTCGATGCCTCGTTCCAGTTGTTGTGGACACCTACACGGTCATATGTTGTCGAGCCAGTCTTCGACATCTTCACCAGGCAGATCGGAGAAGATTGGAGGCTCCCGAGGGAGGTTATGGACCGGGCTAGGGTTGGCGGCTGGTGGTTTCGCCGGCGGGTGGTTCGGTTGGGCTTGCTCTTTGAAATGGTGCTCTGCTGACGTAAGCGACGTCCCGAACAGAGCTCCAGGAGCTGGCTTTGGAGGGAGAGAGCTCGAAGAGATCGGGAAGCACCTTCCACCACTTGAAATACAATGGTTCAGCTGACGCTTTATTCAAGCAACAGCAAGATGGCGCCGATGATGAAGAGGAACGGCCGAAGACTGATGATGGTTATTGACAGATGAGGAAGATGACGTCCAATGAATTCTTACAATATATTTAACCCTACGTAAGTGATGCCGCCATACACGACGAGCATTTTGCGCTCATTCAACAGGCAACCCCTTCGATACAAGGCATAGCCTCTGAAATTAGCAAACGCTAAAGTTGCTGATCTCAAAGGCGAAGTACAAAGACCCTTAACCTTACGTAGGTAGCGCTGCCTTAGATGACGGGCGTTTTGCGCTCATCCGGCAGGCAAGAAAAATATAGGAGGCTATGGCGAGGCTTGTGTAGGTTGGTGTTGAGCGAGGCTTCGTCTCAAAAGCGAATACGAAAGCGTAAATAAAGCTTCTCTGAAAACATTTATGAGCGGATCTTATTCACACATCTTATATGCTAAAATGAAACTCCACTTACCCTGACGGCATAACCAAATGGCGAAAGAAATTTGCAAACGACATAAACGTGGCGAAAAGATCACTCGCTTTGTCGTCTGCCTGCTAAGTTTAGCGACCGTTGGTTACTTCTTACGCTTCGTAAAAATATAAATCAACGTAGAATTTTACAGTGGTAAATGAAACACGTCTCTGTGAAATGACAAAAAATAGCTTATAAGGTGCACTTTTAGTGAAAAATCAATCCCTTTAACGTGAAGCCAGATGCATCTTCTTGATATACAAATCCGAGTCAAGTTCGAAGCTCACATATCCTGTCACTCCCTCGCATCCAGCAGCTCACTAGCGCTAGATTTCCATGTAGGTATGATGTAAGAAAACTCTATGGCTGGGAGGTACAGAACAAAGTCACTCATGCACAACCGAAACCAACCACCATGCAACAGCGAAGACTGACCACGAGAGGTATTGTTTTTTTTAAAAAACGATAGTCTTTCTTGGAAACCTTCGACGCAAAAAGTTTGGTCGGTCTGCACATTTGTCTGTTTATTCACCTTCAACGGTACCCTACACTGCACCAAAGTGACCAAACGATGCTCCAAACGTACGACCCTATCCGCAGCACTCACCAATATTGCTCAAGGCTCAGCGTTCATGCTTGTGCGATTGTCAATTAAAGGCAATGATTGCACGTATCTGAGGCACCATAAGAACAGGTCAATATTAGGTATATGTATGTTTTACTACAAAAATCATACATAAGTAATTATAGGGATCGTAGCATCTACAATGCTTTGCTGGCCATGCAATGCTTGCACGAAACGGCAAGTGTTTCGAACGCTTCGCTAAGACGACACGGCGGTGGCACCTACCCGTCGCCTTGCGTTCTACACCTTACCACTTCAGAGATGTCGGGCGCGCATAGCTCGCGCCCCGTTTTCCAGGATACTTGCCAGATAGCGCTCATGTCTCACGTGTGACGTGACTTGATTCGCTCGTTTGCCTCCGTTGCATGCTCTAGGCACTCTAACGCAGCGCCTTCAGAATACCATTCACTGATTTTCTTACGCAGAACATCAAATAAACGTTTTGTTCACTCTCACGAGACGCAAGACTATCGTGTTTTGACGACATTTGCAGATTAACATGCAGATACGGGGCCAATTTTTTATTAGGCCAACATCCACTTTGCTATCCTTCGTCATTCTTCAGGGAAGTGTAGTATTCGCTACACACTTACTAGAAATTTTGCGCAAGTTTTTATAAAATGGCTGAAAACGATGAAGAATTGCGCCTGAAGTGGGTGTGCGCCACATTTATTAGGGGATCAAGAGTAACCTTTCTTACAAGTTAGAGCATTGGATTACCCACTTGTTGCAAAATTTGCATTGTGTGACGCCTGGTTGTTTCTTTGATGTTCTAAAACGCTTTGTTACTCATAATAACGCGATTGTGTTTCCTACGTCAAGCTTGCTTAAGACCAGTTCAGAAAGAAGATTCAAAAACCGGCCTGGCTCAGTGTTAGAATTCTGTGCTGGCCCACAGCAAACTTTGGTTCAAATTGCAAGGTGTCCCTATTGCTTTATATACCGAGTTCTTTTTCTTATCTCTTGAAATTCTGGTTACGGACACCAGCGGCGGAGGTGGTGGCAGCGGTAGCGGACAAGTACGGCGCCACACGTTATCCGCGCTCTAACTACATAACAGCTTTTGCTGTAAAAAACGTGCAGATAATGAGAGCAGGGAACGTATGGGGCTACGTCAATGGTACACTCACAGCTCCAAGAGGTTCAACTCTATTTGAGGGAGTAAAGGCTTGTCCCACATTTCACTCTCTTTGTCTGCTGCCCAGAGTAAGCACACTTTTTCGACCGAGTACTGGTACTCTGACTGAACGAGAGTGAACAAGCTCCCTCGCCAAAGTACAATCTTGCTTCTCAGATAGAGTTCATGCATACACACTCTGCGGGAGTTGCGCTACTATCTCGCCGAGCTTTACAATCTGGACGGGCTAGAGTGCATCAGCCTCTAGAGTATAATGACTCCTGCTGCGCTAGAACTTTTGCCGATGCGTTAGATGTTGCCGATGGTTTTTCGCTTAGAATTAAGGTGTTGCTGTTGGCGCTTCGGGAACGAAAGGTTCATCATCACACAACCATGCTTTTGTTATCACTGAAAGTTATCTAAATAACTACGCAATAAACTTACATCTAGGGCATCTATGCTCTGAGGCGTATAGTTACGAGACAGTCATATTGCTTTGCGGCGTCGGTGGTAACATACAAACGCTAGATTGTACTCCGTCTGCAAACACGGGGCACCAGACCTCATTCACCCCTTATCGGCACGAGAATTGCATAGGTTGGGAACTCCACCTGAGCAGCGGAGCGTTCACACTCTCTCTTATTCTGCCTTCAACGAAAGAGTAAGTAGTGGACAACTCTAGTCTACTCCCCCACGGAGTGAAAGAACTCTGGGGAGAGTAACACAGATCCTCTGCTCTTACAGTACTCCCTCAAATTTTGTGAGTGTACTGTTTTAAGAGCATAGACGTAATTGCAACATATATTTGAAGAATATAAAGTCGACATACGACAAAGCTTCCTTTATAGGAGGTGCCAGACGTGCCACATTAGAAAGACAGCCGATGTGCTCGCCCATTGCGCTATGCCGGGGGTCGTCCCATCACCCTCAATGTGGTGTAGTTATGTGAATGCAGACCCTTCAACTGCAAGTCAGCCCCACTCGCAGCCATGGCAGTGAACGTGGAGCACTCTTTCTTAGCCAGCGGGCATATCATAAAACGGAATCTTTCAAAGAACGGCCGGCTCACAAACCACCTGAAGGCACCACGTTTTGTCGGAACAAGATCTTCGCAATTAGGAAATGAAAAAAAATTGAAGCTTCGAAAGCTTGAATATTTCTTTGATGTACTGGTAGTAGAAACTAGTGAATAATAAAGCCAAATAAAGTGTAATTGATGTTAATGAACTTTTAGGGGACCGTAGTAATAGACCGTAGTAATAGACCGTAGATGTGAATATAGTATAGCGGACGAGCGTTTGCATGCATATCAGTACCAAACAATGTGAATGAGGGAAATCACAGCCCATGATAAATTAGCAAGAGCCATGAGGTCATAACTTTTAGGTTAAGTAATCGCTCTTTCCTGGCGGCAAGTTTGCTTTATTTCATTTTACTTTCTTAACATCTTCATCACTGTTTCTAATACATAGTTAAAACAGTCCAATGAACGTCTCTCAAAGTTTTCTTGGCTACTTCGTGTGTTGATTTTCATAGCAATTTTCCGCACTCGCTTTTGACACTTCACTAATAAGCCTGATTTTGTTGTCACAAGGTCTCACTGCGTATTCATCATCAGACATTCGAAAACATGAAGGGCATAGAGTGAAAAGTATCGTTAATATACGATGGTGAGCAAGTTCTACGAAACGAGAATGGCATTACGCTGAAAAGTGAATGTTATATTTTTTAACAATTATTTTATTGCTTTGTACATGGAGCGCCCATCATTTCAACATGTACGTCACTTGCGAAATTATCGGTTCTACAACCTACGAACAAGCTGTAGGTCACTGCAGTGCGATGAGAAATATCATCTGATTTGATTATGCCGTAAGTGGAAGCATAACAGAAGCATTGGCTTTATTTAAGGGTTAGTGCATCATCATCATCATCATCATCAGCCTGTCTACGTCCACTGCAGGACAAAGGCCTCTCCCATGTTCCGCCAGTTAACCCGGTCCTGTGCTTGCTGTTGCCAATTTATACCCACAAACTTCTTTATCTCATCTGCCCACCTAACCTTCTGTCTCCCTCTACCCCGCTTCCCTTCTCTGGGAATCCAGTTGGTGACCCTTAATGACCAGCGGTTATCCTGTCTACGTGCTACATGCCCGGCCCATGTCCATTTCCTCTTCTTTATTGCAGCTATGATATCCTTAACTCCCGTTTGTCCCCTAATCCACTCTGCTCTCTTCTTGTCTCTTAAGGTTACACCTACCATTTTTCTTTCCATTGCTCACTGCGTCGTCCTCAATTTAAGTTGAACCCTCTTTGTGAGTCTCCAGGTTTCTGCTCCGTAGCTAAGTACCGGCAAGATACAGCTGTTATATACCTTCCTCTTGAGGGACAGTGGCAATCTACTTGTCATAGTTTGAGAGTGCCTGCCGAATGTGCTCCATCCCATTCTTATTCTTCTAGTTACTTCAATCTCGTGGTTAGGCTCTGCGGTTATTACCTGCCCTAAGTAGACATAGTCTTTTACAACTTCAAGTGCACTATTACCTATCGCAAAGCGCTGCTCCTTTCCGAGGTTGTTGTACATTACTTTCGTTTTCTGCAGATTAATTTTAAGACCCACCTTTCTGCTCTCCTTGTCTAACTCCGTAATCATGAGTTGCAATTCGTCCCCTGAGTTACTCAGCAATGCAATGTCATCGGCGAAGCGCAGGTTACTGAGGTACTCTCCATTAACTCTTATCCCTAACTGTTCCCATTCTAGGCTTCTGAAAACGTCCTGTAAGCACGCAGTGAATAGCATTGGGGAGATTGTGTCCCCCTGCCTTACACCCTTCTTTATTGGTATTCTGTTGCTTTTTTATGAAGCACTATGGTAGCAGTTGATCCCCTGTAGATTTCTTCCAGAATGTTTATATATATTTCATCTACGCCCTGATTCCGCAGTGTCTGCATGACGGCTGATATTTCTACTGAATCAAACGCCTTCTCGTAATCTATGAAGGCTATGTATAGTGGTTGGTTATACTCTGAGCATTTCTCTATTACCTGATTGATAGTATGAATGTGGTCAATTGTTGAGTAGCCTGTTCTAAATCCTGCTTGTTCCTTTGGTTGATTGAATTCTAATGTTTTCTTTACTCTGCTAGCAATTACCTTTGTAAATAGCTTGTATACTACAGAGAGCAAGCTGATCGGCCTGTAATTCTTCAAGTCCTTGTCATCTCCTTTCTTATGTATTAAGATGATGTTAGCGTTCTTCCAAGACTCTGGTACTTTTCCCGTCAGGAGACACCTCGTAAATAAAGTGGCTAGTTTTTCTAACACAATCTGTCCTCCATCTTTCAGCAGATCTGATGTTACTTGATCCTCACCAGCAGCTTTGCCTCTGTGCATGCTCTCCAAAGCTTTTCTGACTTCTTCTATCATTACCGGTGGGGTGTCGTCTGGGTTACTGCTAGTTCTTATAGTATTAAGGTCGTGGTTGTCTCGGCTACTGTACAGATCTCTGTAAAACTCCTCCGCTATTTTAACTATCCTATCCATATTGGTAGTTAATTTGCCTTCTTTGTCCCTTAGTGCATACATCCGCCTTTTGCCTATCCCAAGTTTCCTCTTCACTGCTTTGACGCTTCCTCCGTTTTTCAGAGCGTGCTCAATTCTCTCCATGTTATACCTTCTTACATCGCATACTTTACGTCTATTAATCAGCTTCGAAAGCTCTGCCAGTTCTATTTGTCTGTTGTACTTGACACTTTCATGATTTGACGCTTCTTAATTAGGTTCTTAGTTTCCTGGGAAAGCTTGCTGGTGTCCTGTCTAGCTACCCTGCCTCCAACTTCCACTGCACACTCCGTGATGATACTCGTCAGATTATCATTCATTGTATCTACGCTAAGGTTGGTTTCCTCGCTAAGAGCAGAGTACCTGTTCTGCAGTGACACTCTGAATTCCTGTACTTTCCCTCTCAGTGCTAGCTCATTGATTTGCTTCTTGCGTATCAGTTTCTGTCGTTCCTTCTTCAAGTCTAGGCGGATTCGAGCCCGCACCATTCTATGGTCACTGCATCTTACCTTGCCAACCACTTCCACATCCTGCACGACTCCTGGGTGTGCAGTCATTATAAAGTCTATTTCGTTCTTATTTACGCCATTAGGGCTCCTCCATGTCCACTTGCGGTTTTCTCGTTTTCGGTAGAAGGTATTCAAAATACGCAGATTATTGCGTTCTGCGAATTCTACTAGTAGCTCTCCTCTGGCGTTTCTAGTGCCGATGCCATAATCTCCTACTGCCTGGTCTCCAGCCTGCTTCTTCCCTACCTTTGCATTAACGTCGCCCATTACTATAGTATAGTGTGTTTTCACCTTACTCATTGCCGATTCCACGTCTTCATAGAAGCTTTCAACTGAAGCGTCATCATGGCTGGATGTAGGCGCGTAAGCCTGTACTACCTTCATTTTGTATCTTTTATTCAGTTTAATTACAATGCCTACCACCCTTTCATTAATGCTATAGTATTCCTCTATGTTGCCAGCTATGTTTCTGTGAATTAGGAACCCCACTCCCAGTTCTCTTCTGTCTGCCAAGCCCCGATAGCAAAGGACGTGCCCATTCTGTAGCACCGTATAGGCCTCATCTGTCCTCCTAACCTCACTGAGCCCTATTATATCCCATTTAACACCCTCTAGCTCCTCGAATAGTACAGCTAGACTTCCCTCAGTAGATAAGGTTCTAGCGTTAAACGTTGCCAAGTTCAGGTTCCAATGGTGGCCTGTCCGTATCCAGAGATTCCTAGCACCCTCTGCTGCTTTGCACATCTGACCGCTGCCGTGGTCAGTTGCTCCGCAGCTGGTGGGGACTGAGGGCCGTGAGTTAATTGACGAATGCCTACGGGAGGGGGTGGCCAGATACTGCACCAGGGTGGCCAATCCTTCTCTGGTGAGATCATCGGTGCGTACCGACTTTAAGCCGGTACGCACCGGCTTAAAGTGCAACTCTACACTATTAATGTTTGAAAAAATATGATTCTTCAACTGCTAACAAAAACACGCGTGCTCCCAGGAGTTATTTCGAAAAATATTGTCGACGTGGGTGACACAGCATTTGTGAGCTTCCGCTTAGTTGCTCATGACTCTTTTAGAGAGAACGGGAGAGGTTTACTTATGAGTGACAATGTCAGTCAATATTACTACTGAGGACACAACCACTTAAACGAGCCATTATTTGCGGGGCAAATGAGATTACTCCCTTATTTCAACTACAGGTTTAATTTTCTTTCTGTGTTGATGTGCCCCATAGTACAGCTTCATATATAGGTCGCATACGGCTGTATGCCCAGTATATAAGAAATGTTGCGGTACATAGAATCTGTATTTTCTTTCCCCAGTGCATTAGTAATATTCTGAAAGGGCCAATTAAAATTGAAAATTTTTCCTCCAGTTTTTGTCGCAAATGACAACTGCGCATGTGTCATTGTCACGCACAAAAAAATACCCTACTCGATCAGTTTGCTCATTCGCGGGAAAAAGCCAGCAGCTGTGCCAGCCGCAGCGTCTACAGTTCAGTGATTGAGAACGTGCATTCGACACACGCGTTCACAGTTCGGAAAACTTTGCGAAAAAAGGATACATCACGAAGAATCGTCTCAGTTTCCCCGAATTTCTTGGCAAAAATGCCACTGAGGTAAGCTTTACCGATTGTTGATTCAGTACAAATCACAACTACGCATTTTACCTCGCTGAGAACCTCAAAAACTACTCAATGCCACCGCAACAAAGCTTAAACAAGAGATTAACCGTTTTTCAGGCTGGGTTGCTGAAGTTTCGACAGGGAAACAAAGTTATGCCCCGCTATAAAAGGCACGGCCAGGCAGTCTTAGGCATTCTGAGTTTGTCTATCCAAATTATAACGCAAATAGGGCTTTCACTTCTCACTGGAATATTTGAATTGACTTCCAGTGTCTATGCAGTATCAGTGACGCGTCGTCAAAAATAAAGTATTATTTCACAGCGGTCATTCTTACTTCAACGTTTACAGTATGATACATACCTTAATAAAACGAGTGTTATCAATTATAGCGAAGATTCTTTTTTTAGACATAAATGAACACCATGGCACTTCATATGCTTTCCTAACGCACAGTACACCCGACCTAAAAAGATTTACGTTGAAAAGGGTAATGAGCACGCAACTCATAACAAGGTAGCCGTGGCAACTTTGGATCAAGAATTTTATATACTGGTGAACATGTGTAGGCGAAAAAAGTTGACGAATCCGAATTAAACACCTTAGAAGTGTTCCTTGCACTGTCTGCATACTATGTTTGAATGCGAGAGCCCTAAAGAACTCGTGTCTCAGAAATTCCGGCGTTGTCATTGTTGGTTCTGAGCAAAAAATCATCTTTTGCGTGACAAAAAAAAATCTAGGATCATACAAATAAAATAATGAAAAATCCTGCTTCAGACTCAGAATTGAACCAGAGTCGTCTGAATGTGAGTGTGGATCCAACCTGGGAATTCTGCGATGCAAATGAATGTCTACCACACAGCCACTATTCTGCTTGTGAGTACAGCGAAAATAACTTCTTCACTTGGAAATGCAGTGATGACACATTCATGCTTTACAAAAACGCACGCCCTGAATACAAGCTTCACAATACACCCCAAAATATTACAATATTATTGGGTGATACAAGCGTACATTGACATTGGGAGTTCTGTCACGTGATTATCATGATCACTTTAGGGTTTTTATCCGGTCACCCACTACAAAGTGCTTACACGTTATTTCACCTTTCTATAAAGGCCACGTTGTGGCTCAATGACAAGTTCAAAATGTTTCATACAATAAGTGCTTGAAATACACACTAGGGACATTATATCGCTATTGCGTTCAACTTTTGAAGGCGAAGCTTAAGAGTCCCACAATTTTTATGGTCATCGAAGGGAAGCCCTACTGCCAAAAAAAGAAAAGTGAAGAAATTTTAGCACACAAGCTATATCAAAATTTTAACATCTCTGTTTGGGCAGCTAGATGAATCATCTTTTATGTCTTTTGAGTAGCAAGTACTACAAAGGCTAGCTGTTTGTATTTCAAAACAATACTTATTGGAACTTCATGTATAAGATACATTTAGTAATAACAATCAAGGTATTTTGTTCTTTTTACCGTGGTATTCAATGTTATGATATGCAATATTCTGTGTACAACACAATCCACAGTACCAACGCATTCATTCTATATGGTAATCATTGCATACATTACTGACAGCGTCTCTGTCATCAGTGACATATATAGAGATATTGAAGCCCACATCCCAGAGTTCATCTCTTTCACAAACAGTTTTTTACCTCTGCAGCTTATTACCTCTTACGAAGGATTGAGGTTTGACTGAATACATTTGTAGCACGTACAGCCTAATTAACCTTTATTAAGTGTGTAGATTAGATACTTACATCGACATCAAAACTTCTTTACAGCTTCACTGTCTCCGCAATTTTACTGAGGAAAGATTGTTACTGCTGTGTCATATAAACTGTGTCAGTTTCAAGTGATGTGTGGCAGAATAACTATGAATGAAACTCAAAACGACAATGCTTCATTCGTATTCAATGTCCGTAATTCGTAAACGCAAATTATTCATAGCCCATATGTTTATTACACGTCGTGAGCGCTGTGTCGCAAAAGGGATTGGAATGGTTCGAAGTAAAGCACGATAGCGGAAAGTAGAATAGCTGCGCGAGTTAACTGCTCAAGCTGCAACAATGGATCGCGTGTTCTTGAAGAACTCTTCAACATGCGAACATGCCAACTTTAGAGGTTATCCTATTGTTGTTAGGCGCACACCTCGTCACCTCTCCCTTGAAGTAAATACGCTTTGAGTGAGTTAGTACAGGGTAGCAGTATTAGTTTGCGTGTTTGTTGTTAGATTTGCGCGGCATCCGCAATATTCTGTGTCTACTTGTATATAACCATTTGCACCAACTTGATTTGATCGTCATAGTAGGCTTTAGCCGTTTCGATGGAGTTGTATCATCAGGCATTAACTAGGTCTATGCTCGTCGCAAGGTGCCATAGCCACTAAGTAGCAATAAGAGTTTTGTGCACGCGTTTATATGAGCATACAATAAAGAATCAACTATAGTGAAGTCAATTTTCACGTTTATGGTATATAAATTCCTGTGATGGAGACATCACATTTTCTGGGTACTCCTTAGCCATTCCCTTTGATTGGATAGCAGCGGGCTGAAACAACACCGGCATGCATGGATAGGCAATATAGTCTTCACAGGTGGAGTTGCATTTTCGACGTGCCTACTGACAACAAGTGCGTCTTGATTTCTTGCTACTTTTATATTTGCGGACATATAGACGTGCGCTTCGAACCCGGGTTGGCATAAGAAACTCAGGTTGTGCTAGTAAAAGACGTCGAGGTATCCACATCTTCGACACAATGTTATGAGGCCTTCGAACGTGCTGTGCACGAGACACACTCATGACCAAACCTTATAGCCCATCTCGCAGCAAAGGGAACGGTAGTGTGACAAAACGGGCCGGCGCTGCTTCTGCGCCTGCACGTCGCGGTGATGCCCCCAAACACGGGCGCCAGCAATAAGAACTCTCACCCGAAATAAGCAAAAAAAACTCTGTGTGTGCCACGATTCAGGGGCCGTCGTTGTAGAACCTTCAGTGCAAAAACATTAAAGTTACATTAACCCCCATCTGGTGACCCGGAAAACGAACGTACCGCACCGCCATGGCCGACGAGGGAACCCTTGCTGCCCTTCCACAACAAGTACAACAACTGCAACAACTGCAGGTCCAGAAGCAAGTGATCCAGAACCAAGAGCAGCAGCTCCGGGAACAGCAGCAACGCAATGAAAATGAAGCACTCTCGTCCGTCGACCATGTACCACGCCACTTGGGTCACGCCCCCCAAAACTTCGCTACAGCGGTCCCTGCCACCTCGGGCGCCTCCATTGCTGCGGCCGCCACGAACACGGACGTTTGTCACGTCGCCGTCAAACTTCCGCCGTTTCGGGCAGAGGCACCTGACGTGTCGTTCGCTCAAGTCGAGTCGCAGTTTTCCACGGAACGCATCACCCAGGACCGGAAGCGCTATGACTACGTCGTCACTCATCTAGGCTCTCGCGATGCGGCTGAGGTTCACGATATACTTGCGAATACCCCACCTGATTACCGTTACCTACACCTGAAGAGGGAACTGATCCGCCGGCTTTCACCTTCACAGGTCGAGAAGGTGCGTCACCTACTCCAGCACGAAGAACTCGGTGACCGCAAGCCATCGCAGCTCCGGCGTTACATGCGTGACCTCTTGGGCAGCAACCCAGTCGACGACTCCCTCCTCCGTATCATCTGGCTTTAGCGTCTACCCTCACATGCGCAGGCCATCTTCCAGGTGCTGCCGATTCTGCCGCTGGACCAGCTCTCTCACATCGCTGATCAAGTCATCAAGATTTTGTTGCCAGCATCGCTTCTCACCGTCAACGCCGTTGACACCCGACAGTCCAGCAGCGAGCTCGCGCGCAGTGTTTATGGAATAACCCATCAGCTGGACTCAATTCAAAGGCGCCTGGATCAAAGCCCGAAGCTGCGCCCACAAAAACGCTCCCAAAGCCAAGACAACAACGCCGCTTCATCGCACGGAATAGATAACGGCCCCTGCTACTACCATCGCCGCTTCGGGCACAAAGCCCGGAAATGTCAACCACATTGCTCAGCTGGACGTCAGGGAAACATTAACGGCAGCCCATAGAGACAGCCGCGAGCTGCCAACTTAGAGGTTGTCGCATATTCGTCACCGACCAGGTCACAAAGCGGCGGTTCCTCATCGACTGTGGCTTTCCCCGAACCTTCCTGCGTAACAAGCGTCCTTGCACGTCCTTCGAGCTCAGCGCGGTGAACCATTCGACCATCAAAACCTACGGCTCGCTCCCCCTTAACATCAACTTCAGAAACCTGTGCAAGATTTTTCATGGAATTTCGTCATCGCCGATGTCGCAGAGCCGATCATCGGGTCCGACTTCTTGGCGTACTACAATCTTCTACCTGACTGCCGATAAGACCGACTTATCGGCGCTACTACACGCCGGGCCAACGTGCGATCACCCAACAGCCTAACGTCAAGGCACTCACCATTGGGAACCAGTTGCCATACCTTGACATCTTCGCAGAACTTCCTGACTTGACTCGACCTTGCGGGCGTCCATGAGAGGTGCGCCACTCAACCGTGCACTACATTCGTACTACTCCCGGCACCCCGGTCACATGCCGAATTCAAAGCCATACAAATCGCACAGGCCGAATTCAAAGCCATGCTCCGCGAAGGTACTGCCCGCCGCTCGGAGGGACCTTACGCCTCACCGCTTCATCTGGTACCAAAGAAGACCAATGGCTGGCGCCCCTGCGCAGATTATCGCGCCCTCAAAGCCCGCACCGTCCCCGACATGTACACCGCCCATCATATACAGGACTTTGCACACCGCTTAGACGACAGCACTATCTTTTCAGTGGTGGACCACGTAAAAGCCTACACACAAATTTCTGTAAACACTGATGACGTCCCGAAGACCACAATTATCAAGCCTTTCGGTCTATTTGAATTCCCTTTCATGAGTTTTGGTCTCCGCAACACGGGGCAAACCTTTCAACGCTTCATCGACGACGTCATCCGCGGCCTGGACTTCTGTTTCGTCTACCTAGATGACATCTTGATCTTTTCCCGCAACGAAACGGTACATCGCTAACACTTTCGCCAACTGTTCCAATGTCCCGACGAACATGGCATACTCATAAACGTTCAGAAGAGCACACTCAGCGCCCCCGTCGTCACGTTTCTTGGCAACGAAATCTCTTCAGAAGGAACTAGACCCTTGCCTGACCACATCCTGGCCCTGCAAAATTACGCGCTGCCTGCCACAGCGAAGGACCTCCGCCGTTTCCTGGGCATGTTCAACTTTTACAGGCGCTTCGTGCCTAAAGCGGCCACATATCAGGCCCCTCTCCATGATGCGTTGGCCGGCAAAGGCGGCAACCAATTGTCACTTGGACCCCAGCCTTAACGCAAGCGTCCGAAGACTGCAAAACTGCCCTCTGCCAATGCTACGCTGCTCTCCCATCCCAAGCCAGAGGCGCCCCTGGGTCTTTTCTCAGACGCCTCTAGCACCGCCATTGGAGCCTCTATCATGCAGCGTGTGGGAACCAACTAGCGCTCCTTGGCGTTCTTCTCAAAGAAACTCTCTTCCCCAAAGCCGCCCCCGCCTTCCGGCAGCATCGGCTATGCAACCTCGCCCCCTGCGGAGACGACCTGGCCAGCCCACTACCGAGAGCTCTTTGCCATCTACGAAGCAGTCCAACACTTTCGCCACATTCTCGAGGCACAGCACTGCATCATACACACTGATCATAAACCAATCACTTACGCCTTCTCCCAACGCCACAAAAACCTCCCACCGGTCCAGCTGAACCAGCTGTCATTCATCGCTCAATTCGCCACAGATATCTACCACATCAACGGAAAGAAAAACGTGGTCGCCGACGCACGCTCTCGCGTCTCGGCTGTCGAGCTACCAACTGTTACAACCGACGCCCTCGCCGAAGCTCAGAAAACGGACACCGAACTCCAGCAGCTCCTCGAGAAGGGCTCTTCCCTTCAACTTCAAAAAGTTATCATCTCTGGGTCAACGTTCACTCTCTACTGTGACATATAGGACGAGTGAGATCATACGTTCCTTCTTTGCACGGAGGAAGGAAAGGTAAGCAGAGGCCCTGACGTCACTCGTTGTGGAGCCGCGATGAAGCCGGAAGTCGGCCATATTAACTGGGCAAACTCTCCTCTCTTGTTTACATATGAATGCGAAGCAGAAGGCGCGACTCCCTCTCTGACTCAAAAAGCACGTGGCCTGCGCGCCGCGTGCGTTGGTGCTATCCGAAACCAACGGAACGGATTTCAACACGCTGTCTTGCCGCGATACGGTTGACGAAATATCTGCGTATGGCTGTTGTACTCTTGCACTGCCGGCGTTTACAATAAACACGGCAAATTGCACGTTAAGCTTTTTTTATTTGATGTGTTATTTGTGTAAATAAAGATGACAATGCGGACATTGTCGCGTGACGAACCAGGCACCGATATTTGTACAGCGTCTTTCAGATCACTTTTCCCCCTTTTTCTCTTCACTTTAGGCTTTATGAAATTTTTGGTCAGGCTGTGGGCTAGACACAACGATAAAAAAAAGAAAAAAATGTCTTCCCTGCAATAAACCTGGAGGTCCGTAATTATGCCAGTAAAGTCGGCGTCCGTGGAACTTGTGTGCGTGGCAGCCCGTTGAGTGTGCGCCGGCCTCTTTGTTTTCGCCCCTTTTTTGTCCGACGCGCACTGGTTCCTACGGATATCCCAAAGGCCGAAAGGACGAAAGCGGCGAAGACCACCCGAAAGTGCGTGAGAACACGCCTCCAGTGTGATTCATGCGCACTAGTAGCTACGGAGAACGAAGACCAGGATCGCGTTAGGGCGAAAGGTGGGAAAGTTAGCCGCAAGAATGCGTGAGAAAAGGTCTGCGGGAAGCTTCACGCGTCGACACAGCTGCCAAGGACGGCAGGGAAAGCCAGCGAAATGCGAGGGAAGATGTCTCCGGGATAAGTGGCTAGTTATTAGATGAAAATAAAGAGAAGGCGCTTGTTTCTGTCTTCCTTATCTGGAACACAGCTCAGCGTCAACTGGTAACTGTACAGGAACATGAAAAGCAAGATTAGATTACAGTCCTAATAAGGGCCTGTGGATCGCAAATGCATGGTCTGTTGTCAAAAGGAGCAACACCGCATAACTGTCACTAAACTGCAAGGCATTCATGGAACGAATTCTTGAGCACAGTCGTTATCTTCTATGATGGCTTTTCAGCATAGTATTGATGGACGCTGCAAATTCGGAGTACGTATACGCGGACTCGTTCCGTGGTTTCTAGTTCAGACACCTGGTTACAACCACCACCGGTGGAAAATTGCGTAGCAAACAATGCGGCACAAAGAATTGGTGCTGTCGAACACCTGCTGGACGCCACGGTTAGGTGCGAGGCAAATGAAAACGCGAACACCACCACTGGACTGCCTGAACGGTGCTGCACCGCACTACATCAACAATAACAAAACGCCGCCAGTGTGCCCAGTGAATATGGCCGCGCGTGACGTAACTTTCGCCACATTTTTTACGCCCTCCGCTGGCTGGGCATGCCCTCTCCTTACCTTTCCTTCCTCCGGGCTTCTTTGCATCGCGAAAGCCTCTTCAACCAGTTACACAACCTCAGTGATCCCGGCATCCGAGCTTCTGCACGCCTCGTGACTGAACGGTACACGTGGCCCTCAATGCAACGGGATTGCCGCACCTGGGCACGCACATGCATTCAATGCCAGCGCGCAAAATCACCCGGCACGTCACGACGCCACTCGGAGAATTCCCCCTCCCGACGGAACGGTTCCAGCACGTCCACATCGACATCATTGGCCCCCACCCACCATCCGGAAATCACCGCTATTGCCTCACCGCCATCGATCGTTACACTCGTTGGCCCGAAGTGTGGCCGCTCGAAAGGATCACCGCAGAAGACGTCGCATCAGCCTTCTTCTCCGGCTGGGTTTCACGCTTCGGCACTCTTCGTCAAGTCACCACCGATCAAGGAAGGCAATTCAAATCTCAACTCTTCAGGCTCTTCGGGCTCTCCACCAGGTTCAGGCATTCACGGATAACTAGCTACCACCCTTACGCCAATGGGATGATTGAACGGTTTCACCGACAGTTCAAGGCAGCCATCATGTGCCACCTTCACTCAACCTGGCTGGAAGCTCTCCCCGCCGTCTCTCGGTCTGCGCGGAACGTTCAAGCCAGACATTTAAGCCACGCCCGCGGAACGCTTCTACGGGGAGCCGTTTCACCTACCTGGAGAACTCCTCTCCGCTCCGACCTCTTACGTAACCAGCTCAGACCCTGCAGACTTCGTCCCTCGACTCTGTCGCACAATGGGCGCGCTGCGCCCCTCACCAGCGGCTCGCCACACCAAGCCGACCCCGTTCGTGTTTAAGGACCTGGCAACATGCTCGCATACCTTCCTCCGCGACGACACCATACGTGCACCTTTCCAGCCGCCTTACTCCGGACCTTACAAAGTCATCTGTCGCGATGACAAAACATTCAGCCTGCAAATCAGTGAAAAGGATGTATGCGTTTCCATCGACCACCTAAAGCCATCATATATTCTTTCCCACGAGCCTACCAAACCCCGCACGCCTCCCGTGATTCGCCGACAACAGCCCGCAACGCCTAGGCTCATACCATACGCCACCCGCCTTGGACGCCTGGAGCGGGTCCCCAAATCTCATCAACCATGACGGCTCTTATCTGCGTGGGAGGGGGGGGGGGGTGGCGAAACGGGTCAGCGCCGCTTCTGCGCCTGCGCGTCGCGGCGATGCCTCCAAACACGGGCGCCAGCGATAAGAACACTGTCGCCCAAAATAAGCAAGAAAACTGTCTGTGTGCCTCGATTCAGGGGAAGCATTGTAGAATATTTAGTGCGGAAACATTAAACTTATGTTATACCACAGTAGTATCTGCAGCCGTCTTTTCTGTAGTGGTAGCTAAGTGGGCGGTGTGCTAGAGTTCACCATGCGTCGGTCATTCTTGCTGGTTAGCGCTACCTGGCAGGTCGGCGACATAGATCAGTGGACATATTGGTCACTGTCAACGAAAATTCGAGAGCCTCGACCACTGACACGAGCGTGTTGACCTCTGCGTTCGACATCGGCGTCATAACTTCCGATAAAATTACGGCTGTTCATGAGTTTTCAGTGATTGCTTGTTTTCCCGGCGTGTCAGCCTACCATTGAAGTAATCTCAGTCTTAGCTGATGAGAACATACTACGCAGTGTTTTGCGCACAGCGGTACTTATGGCCTCGCCTAGTCATGTAGGCTCAGTCACGTGGTTGTTTCGAATGTTCTTGATTGATCGCTTCCACCCACGTTGAGTCGAAGTGCTCTGAATATTTCATGAGTGAGTGAAACAACTTTATTGACGATCCGGCATAAAAGGGGAAGGGGTAGGGGGATTAAAGCGAGACACTAGCGTACTCGGACGTCCCACTGATGTATGCCAACACTGCAAGAAGGCGCAAGCCACCCAGAGACACCTCCCCTGGGACTGTGCACACCCGCCGGGTAACCAAGAAGTAATGCCAACCGCCATAAGCAGCAAAATCATCAGCCGAGAGCCAGACAACCAAAGAGACGTTGTCCAGCACGTGCTTAGCATCCTGGAACGCCAGCGGCCGAAAGCGGTGAATACTTCATATAAATCGCCGCCACTTATTATTGCTCGCATGGTTACATGTTGAAAAGTACTCCTGGGTACACGTTTTTTGTGGCTTTTGTATGTATTTATTGTGTTCGCAACTATCATCATACATTTTTTTCGATCGTAATAGTTTTGTCTATAGTGATGGGAAGCACTCACTGACTGTAACGCGGTCATTTCGATGCTTCTAGAATGTATAGAATGATGACGTGCAATGATTATCATTTCGTGAACCATCATAGTATACTATGGAGAAGATAACTTAAAGTTTATTGATGTGTCCATTTGTTGTTTCAGTTTTGTGACTATTGACAAATACGCAATGAAAGCTATTATATAGGAAAAGAGAAGCAGCAGGAGCCATACCTTTGCCAGAACCAATGCGTTGAAAATCATTTATAAAAAACGCCTTCTTCAAAACTAATCTCCATCAAACTTTTGCGTATAAAATTTTAGCATATTTTTATGCCCTGCGTTCCCCGGAACTCGCTCAGATCATTGAGTGATTCCTCTGCTTAAAAGAGTATTTTTGAATTGTTGCCAGCTTTCCGGGTAAATTTATTACGGTAAATTAAACCCCATTAAGACAGAATATCTGTGTACACTGAAGGCTTATTGTGCAACACTCAGCAGCGCATAGAGTCGCCATTTTCTGTTTGCGCGATGGTTCCAACAGTTTACTTTTGGCGGCAAACTTACAGTACTTGGGAAGTGCAGCCAAAGCGCTGCGCTGAATCTCGCCAAATTCATCTGGCTGAATTTGGGGTTAACATAAATCACTTGACGAAATTGGCAGATCCCACGTACAGTGGGAATCAAATATAGGTGAAGCCCGAGTGAGAAATGTCGATATGTCACTTTGAAATCAGTACGACGTTACGAGGTCGAGGTTAATGATGCGGTACATGACTACAGTGTCATCGTTATCATGTTTGGATGTGTCTTTTACCTTCGTCACCTATTAAAGCAGAAAACATGAAAATTATGTTTGGCTGTAATCGAGCCTTTTATTAAAAATTCTAGTGGCTAACGTGCGCAGCTGTTGATACAAAAGTCTTGGGTTAGATACCGGACGCGGCAGTCGCGTTTGAATGAAGGTGATGCATTGGAGGCAAACGCACTGTGCAGTGTCAGGGCACGTTGAAAACACCAGCTGGTCAAAATTTCGCAAGCTCTCCACTGTGCCGCGCCTCATAGTCCTATCGTGGCTTAATTAAACACATGATATTCAAGGTGTTATATTGAATGCAAAGAATTAGCTCCTAAACTAACAAACTACTCACAGTAAAAAAAGGAGGTAAATTTGAGGGCCCGTTCTCCTTGTTAGACATAATAATAATGTGAACTGACACACACCTATGCAAAAGAAAGTATAACGGATTTTATTGGAAGTAATATTTGTAATGTGGTTGGGAAAAACGGGGGAAAACTTGCTGAAGACAGGCATCCAACCTGCGACCTTCAAATACCGCGTCTGATGCTATACAAAGTGAGCTACCACGTAGACTATGCCCTCGTCCACTTTGTAGGGTATACACGTGTACTAAACATGGGAGTGTAAGTGAGCGCTGGCTGTTGCCATTACGGCGAGTGCGGGACACTCATTTTACTCCAGCTAGCGGCACGTAAAACGTGATCTTATTACAAGCTGGCAGCTGACGAACCAGTCACAATTACAATACAATTACTTTGAATATTATTCGCTATATAATTCCTACATAATTGTCTGTCATTTCTCAATATTATTGTGCCTAACAAAGAAAAGGAGCCTTCGAATTTATGTTCTTTCCTTCTTCCATAGCCAGGGTTTACTTCTGGCATGCTTAATCACGTCGTAGTGATATGCGAAAGATTGTTGATCAGCTACAAGCTCGTAGTAGGATCACGTGCTACGAGATTTCATGGCGAAAACTGAGTGTCCCACAATCACCGCAAAAGCTAGAAGGGGCGCTGACTGACGCTTCCACGTTTGATGCGTATATATACCCTAAATAGTGCTAGCTCAGTTGGTAGATGATTGGACGCGGTATTCAAAAGTTGCAGGTGTGGTCTTTGTCCAAGGCAAGTTATATTATCATCAGATTTGGGTGCACGTTAAAGAACCCCAGGTGGTCGTAATTTCCGGAGCCCTCCACTACGGCGTCTGTCATAATTATATGGTGATTTCGGGACGTTAAACCCCACATATCAATCAAGTTATATTATCATCCACTTTTTTTACAAAACATTGCGATTACTTTTAATAATATCCTCCATATTTTCTTTGATTATTTTCTTTTAGTTCTCATTACTACAGCAATAAAGAAGTTTAACATTGAGCTTTATACACAATTGATTACCACCGCATAAACAAAGCCTCTGTAGGCACATTTTACCGTCACTCGCAACACCATGGCTAAGGTATATAGATGTATATCATGTACCCATTTGTAATCAGGGCTGAATGAGGCAAGTATGGTCGCATTCGCGCAAACAAGACAGTACGATAGGTTTGCCTCGCGCTGGTCACCCGAACTCCCCTCTTCACACTGAGTCATGCGCAGTGGGACCGGGAACAATGGATAAAAGGGAAGAAGCGAACCGGACCAGTGCTGTATGAAGTCATGTGAAGTGCAATTTAACACCATATATGTTCTCTCTGCCCGATGCGATAACAAATTAACAAAGCGACATGAATCAAGTTTATGAACAGTACGAGGGCCACCTGCACCAGTGGCAGGTTGTCGTGAGCATAGCAGCTTCATATAACCTAATACGAGGTAACTTGAAAACGTGTACTGGAAACGAAAGGCACAAGTAAGGAAGGAAGAATGAAGAGCCATGCACTCTACCTCGTGCTACTTTACTTTTTTTCAATTCCAGGAGAATAAAAGAACTGCCAGTTGTAGTATGATAGTAGAATATGAAAATAGTAGACCTGCCAAGGACTGTGGTGCCAACAGCCTTGCCATGTAGCGTGAATTAGGGAAACTGGTAGTATGAAGCCGAGGACTACTGAGTCTGAAATGCCGCTTATATATCTTCCTCTTCACAATGATATGAAGTTATTAAATTTCTTTATAGAAAAAATAAACGTAATGTGTGCGCTAACCATCACACATAATATACAGACAGAGAGAGAAAGAAAACGTTTATTGAAAAACCGAACACCTCAGATATCGTATTATGAGTGCCGAAAAGGAGCCGTAGGCCAAATACAAGAGGAGAGAGGTAAGAAACACTGAAGGAATATAATTCAAAATGAAAATTGAATCATTGAGGATACTTGAGCTTTCTCTTGAAGAAAGATGTCGGTAGCGTGTTTTGAACCCGCTTGCGTCGTCTTCTTAACAAGCATGTTTCTCTATCGACGCCTAAATCTAGTCGCGAGAAGAGTAACTTTCCGCCACAATACGTTACCCTAAAGTGCGCACTAAAGCTATCGTGGTGAAGTGCCCGTCATGACATTTGAGAATTAGTAAATTGCAGAAGTACTTTGTTGATGCTGCAGCTGGTGTTGATGCTGCACCTGTGCCACTTTCAATGATCTTGCTCCGGCCACCCAAGGAGCCACAAACATTCCGTGGTTCCCCACTCGAAGACCCGGAAAGCTGGCTGGAAAGGTGTTCTAACGTTCACAAGCGTCGTCCATAAGGAACGAGCTGAAGCCTTACTGGAGAGCCGTGTACAGCTCTCGCTTGTGCCGTCACGCCAACCCTGACATGGTTGATGACGAGAAGATCCAATTGATCAAGCGTGGTGTCAAGCAGGAGCTCTTTGCGGGACTCATTCGCAACCTGCCCAAGAATGTCGATGAGTTCCTGACAGAAGCTACAACAATAAACAAGGCGCTCAAAATGAAAACAAGGCAATACAACCGCCACTCTCCAATTTCAGGATACGCCAAAGTTCAAGGCTTCAGCACCGACGACCTGCGTGACACCATCCCAGCGGTCGTAAGTGAAGAACTGCGTACGATGTTTCCGTAATCGCAGCATAGAGTGGGCTCGATCACCGGCGTTGTTTGTCATGAAGTCCAACAAGCGTTTGCAATCCCCGAAGCATCACAGCCTGAAACAGAAGCAATGAGCTACGCCTCTGCAGTACGCTGCAATGCTCCTCCACGCCCTCGTTCGGACATTGCCCTGCCGAAGTTCTTCTACCAGGCACCGCCACAACCACCGCCGATGTCATACCACCCTCCGTCCAGCCAGCGCTACGCTTCGAGGTAGACTGACGTCTGGCGTGCGCCTGACCACCACCCACTGTGATACCACGGCGGTGAAGCCGGGCACACGTACTACCGCTGCCAGTACCGCCAGATGGAAATACGTGGTTTTGCCATCGACCGACTGCGTCCACAGCGCAGTGAAAGACCACGTGAAATCGCTGACTATCTCGCCGGAGTGCAAAGGACACCCGGGAGGTCATCTCGCTCACCCTCACCAGGGCGCTACATGGCAGTACACTGGCCCAATCAGGGGCTGGTCGCCTAGCCCGTATCAGGAAACTAAGGGCAGCAACCGATGAAGGTGCGGTTGCTGTACGCCGAACTGCCGAAGATCCTCCTTTTCCGCGCCGCCGCCGCCGACGACGACGACGCGGCGAAACCTCAAGAACGTGCCAGTTATCAAACGCTGCTTCAAGTTAGATACTTCGCGGCTAGAGGAATACTTGACGACGCAACGTCGAAGCAGTGGTACAAATTGTCGTAGCCGTGGTCCGGCTTCATGACCCAAATACAACGCAAGGTGACCAACTAACGATCACGAAGTCCTCATCGACAGCCACAGCGTCACAGATCTCGTCGACAATGGAGCTGACTACCGTCATCAGTGGGACGTTTGCCGCGAAGTTGAAGAAAGTTAGAACAGCCTGGGAAGGCCCCAAAATTCGCGCTGCTGGAGGTCACCTAGTTACGCCGCTAGGAATCTGTATGGTCAGAGTCACAATTATTCACAAGATTTGCCACGCCAGCTTCGTCGTACTACTGCATTGCTCGAGAGATGTAATTTTTGGTATGGACTTCTTAGGCTTCCAAGCTGCCGCCATCGACCTGAGAACAAAGTCCTTAGCACTATCAACAGATAAAGCACTGCCGCCGCGCACGTCATCAGGAAGGCACACTTTGAATGTGCTTGAAGATTCAGTCGCTATTCCTCTTCGCACCAGCGTCAGCATTTCCATCGGCACTCAAAAATCAACAGACATGCAAAGCGCCGTTGAAGGCGACCAGCACCTGTTGATAAACCGAGAAATTTGCATTCCCAGAGGAATAGTCGAGCTGCGAGAGCGGAACGCAACAATGATCCTCACGAACTTCAGCAACGAGTACAAGCACGTGAGCAAAAGCGCGACGGTTTCCCACACCGAAGAGATACTGGAAGCCAGCAACGATTTCGCCCTCACCAGTTTCACCAAACCTACTCCAACGACTTAAACCCTTCAACCAGCCTTCGACGTTAATCCGGGACTTCCAACGCATAAACAAGAGCAGCTCAAAAACCTGCTCGTGAAATACAAGAACTGCTTTTTGTCATCATTGAAAATTCAACGGGCCCATGTCGCGAAACACCGAATTGTAATAGAAGAAAATGCAAGGCCACTGCGTAAAAGTCCGTACAGAGTTTTGACACGAGAACGCGAGGCAATAACACACAAGTCGAATAAATGCTCCGCGACGGCATTATCCAGCCTTCAAAGAGCCCATGGGCGTCACCGGTGGTGTTAGTGAAGAAAAAGCATCGAAAAACGCGCTTCTGCGTTGACTATCGCCGACTCAACAAGATAAAGAAGAAATACGTATACTCTCTTCCCCGAATATACGACGCCCTTGACCCACTACACAGCGCCAAATACTTCTCATCGATAGACCTCAAGGCAGGCGATTGGCAGATCGAAGTAGACGAGAGAGACCGAGAAAAGACTGCGTTCATAACACCACATGGCCTCTTCGAGTTCAAGGTCATGCTCTTTGGTCTTTGCTCGGCGCCTGCGACGTTCCAGCGTGTTATGGACACCCTTCTCGCTAGATTGTAGTGGCAGACTTGCCTCGTGTGTTTGGATAATGTTGCCGTGCTTTCCTCAAGCTTCGACAACCATCTCCAGCGCCTTGAAGCTGTACTTCACAAGCAATTAAAACCTCCAGACTCACTCTGAAGCCAGAAAAGTGCCGATTTGCATACGAGCAACTTTTGTTCATGGTACAGGTGGTAAGCAAGTCTGGAGTATGCCCCGACGCGCCGAATGCAACATTCATCGCTGCATTTTCCTCACCCGTTGACAAGAAGGCTGTGCGTCGATTTCTCGGCCTCTGCGCCTATTACAGGCGTTTCGTCAAAAATGTTGCCCGCATCGTCGAGCGACTCACAAACCTAACAAAGACCGACGTCGAGTTAAAGTGGGAAATCCCGCAGCTGGAAGCAATTCAAGAATTAAAATAACGCCTGCAGACACCGCCAATGCTTGCTCCATTCGACGAAAACGCACACTCGTAAGTCCACACCGACGCAAGCAGTGCAGGGCTCGGAGCCGTTTTGGTGCAGAAGATTGACGGGCTTGAGAGGGTCATCAGTCATGCGAGCCAGTCGCTATCTAAGGCGGAATTCAAATATTCCACAGTAGAAAAGGAGTGTCTTCCCATCATTTGGGCTACCTCCAAGTTTCGCCCTTACTTCTATGGCAGGCCTTTCAAAGTTGTGAGCGACCACCATGCCCTTTGTTGGCTAACCAACTTGAAGGATCCTTCAGGTCACCTCGAACGGTAGTGTCTGCGGCTTCAGGCATTCGACATCACTGTCGTTTACAAGTCGGGGCGAAGGCACTCTGACGCCAACTGCCTGTCTCGCACCCCCGTTAAACCACCAACTCAGGACAACGACGATCGCGACTGCTTCCCAGAAACCTTAAGCGTCAATAATTTTACAGAACGACAGCGAGCCGACCCTGAAATCAAGGGCCTTGTGGAATACCTAGAGGGCGAGGCTGCCATTGTTTCAGAGGTATTCAAGCGAGGACTGGCATCGTTTTTTTTTGCAAAACGGCATCCTCGTCAAGAATAGCTTTTAACCACATCGAGCCTACTACCTCCTCGTAGTACCTTCAGCATTACGTCCAGAAGTCTTGAATTATCTACACGACGACTCAACGGCTGGACACCTCGGTGTCTCCCGTACACTTGCGAGAATACAGGAGAAGTATTACAGGCCACGACTTGCCGCCGATGCCACTCGGTACGTCCGCACATTTCAAGACTGTCAACGAAGAAAGACACCGCCGACTAGGCCAGTCGGACTTCTCCAGCCTATCGAGCCACCTCGCAGGTCGTTTCAGCAAATAGGCACGGACTGACGCTTCGCCAACTCATCATCATTTACTCCATGGATATGCTGTGATTTTGTTTTCGTTTCTCCTAGCCATATAAAACTTTCCCTGTAAAAACCAGGATAAACGTCGAGCGTGTGCTAATGCGTGTATTGTATAGATACTTCCAATCCCTTCAGCAAAAGTTTGTTTACTGGTAGCTGTGTACCTCTCGATACTGATAATAAGAACACAAGATTTTCCAGTATGCAGAAACAAGGTTTAAGATTGGCCTACTGAGTAATGAATGCATCTTCGACAATCAGTGCAGAAACGGACAAACATACAATAAACAGAAAAGAGACACACGTTGGTTGTGCATTTCTACACTGATTGTTGGAGAAGTTTCCATTGTGACTCGCCGTACATAAGACATATTTTAGAAAACTATGTGCTCCGTAACACAGTCCGCATAATCCTTGAAATGGGCGACCCAATTATTATGTTTCCAGTCTGCGAGGGTGAGGGCCATCCTGAATGTAAAGGGATCATTAAAGGTACCACGGTATACTTTCAACGATGCAACCGCAGTAAGGTGAGCAAAAAAAGTGATCAGCGCGGACTGGCGCCTGCTCTTTCTACTGTTTATCTTTGCTCCTGGGACACGTGCGCCGATTGGTCCGGCCTGGTATCTAATAACTCTGAACAAGAAGAGAGGAAGAAAGAGGGAAAGCGCAGAATAAATTGAAGAGAATTGAGAAAGAAGATAGTAAGGGCTTGCGAGCAATAGAGAGAAAGGTAAGGGCAAGTAATCGAATAAAATATTGAAAGAGCCACACAGAGAAAAAATAGTTAAATGAAAAGCAGGAATAAGCATGGACAAAAATTTAAACAAGACACCAGAAACAGAGGGAGATAAAAAGAGAAAACGAAGAGAAACGAAGAAGGCCGTCCAGTTCTTAAATATACGGTTTCTTGCAAAGGTAGCCTGAATTACCCTGTCTTCTCCACTAGTGAAGGCACACTAGTGGGAACGGCAAAGAAAGAGTTGAACTGATTCCTACCCAGATAATATTGGCCTAGTAGCTGGGCGTCAATGTCACTACCCAGTAGCGCTTGGCTAAAAGAGCAGCCTAATGCACAAAAGTATAACTTGACCAAACCAGCGAAACTACATAGGAAGGACTCTGTCGTATGTCTCCTAAAACAATGAGAAGCATCAAGCATCGCCTTCAAAAGCTTACCAAAGTCAAGCATAGCCTCACAAATGTTACAACTAGCAAAGTGTGCATCAGCTTCGCAGTTGCTATTGCCTTGCGCTACTGATGCAAACTGTAATAATTTTAGATGTAAAAAATCAGCGTTTTTTTTCTTATACGCGTATCTGTTAAACCGCCAAGAACAATTTCGAAGGTCCTCCATCAATCCCGTTGATAAGGTGTGGTAGGACAATCAGATGAGCGATTAGGGTTGCCATTCTTGGTTAAAAAAACTCTGCGCGCACAAACTACACAAAAAAACGAAAAGGGATCATATTTTCAGGTCTACTGGTCGAGTGCGTTATGCCCCATAGATGTTTGGTGGGCTGACCGCATTCTTTTTTTTTTTGCCGAGCTCTGTGCTGAAAGCGTTCGTGTGCCTATTTTACTGTTACCCGACAGCAGCAGTTTTGAGCCATCGTTAACGCTGAAATATTTTATTAAGTGGGCTAAAGGGCTCCAAGAAGCATTTACTGATATATGTTAAGCTGAGCGAACTTCAATTTTGGTGCCCATAACAACCGGGTAATGGCACGTAGCACGTGAGCTGGATGAACATTGGTCGTTAAGGGTAACTGAATAGGTCCCTGGAAAAGGTAAACGCGTGAGGGGAAGACAGAAAGTTTTGTGGGCATGTGAGATTCAGTTTGCAGCTATATTGTGGCAGCAGAAAGCAATGCCGGCTTGTTTGGTGGCATATGCGAAAGGTATTTGCCCTTGAGTGGGCGTAGTCTGGTGGCGGATAGGAATGATTATCTTGAATAGCCAGGTGCCAGGTTGGTGTGCTTCTTTATCCCACAGAAAAATCAGTGAGCTTCCAGCCAGCCCTAGGAATAGCGCTGAGTATATCCCGCGCTGGAAGCGGATGCTCCGTCGATTCGGCATTGCTGCAACCTTTTTTTAGCACTACATTGTCGCAGAATTTTTCGTTGCGCTTAACTTTAGCCATTAGGTAATAAGTGGATTGGGGAAAGCCACGAGTCAGATCTTCGTATGACTGGCTTTCCCGATGCAGCAGGCAGAGGTACTTGTTAATATCTACGTCACTTTACGCACAGCGATAGGGG
>WOVY01007751.1:0-38297 GCA_013436015.1 Rhipicephalus annulatus | reverse complement strand
ATCACTGCTTAGATTTTCTAGACTGTTGTGCCTTTCCACCTCTTGACAATTTTTGCACATAGTTAGATCCGATGTCGTGTCTCTGGAGTTACTGTTTTCTAATCTTGTTGGGATTGCTGGATCCGTCAGGAGTGTAATACCTGTAATTTCAATTTGCTGGGCTATGTTTCTGTCTTTGGCATCCTGAGTCAGGTATCCCCAGCTTGGGTCTTTTGCATTGAAGTCCCCCACCACTATGAGCATGTTCTGCTTCGCTAGTTTTGCTGAATCTTCAAATAGTTTGTCGAAAGTTGCCTTTCTTTGTCGAGGCGGGCTATAAATGTTCAGGATGAAAATGCTTTTCTTTTCTTCTGTTTATAAAGAATTTCCGTAATGATATGTGGGATTTCGATTCATTCTATTGGTTTATGCTGTACTGCGGTTATGGCTTTGTGGACTAATGTCGCCACTCTCCATTCGTTGTTATTATTCACAGCTTCACCATGAGTGTCATAGCTCTGCATGCTTAGCCTTATTCCCACCTCTTGGAGAGCTATCACAGCAGGTGGCCTCGGCTGCATGGCCACCAGCTGTGAAAGCTGTTCCTTTTTTCGTCGGAATCCCCGGTGGTTCCACTGCCATATGTCACACTCCTCCGTAGTTTTTCTGAGTCGCTTATGCATTGTCAGTATCTCCTTGTGTCATATTAAGTAGGCCTGGCCTGTTGTATGCCTTATCTGCTTTTTCCCTTATGTGGCTGCCATTGGTATGCTTTCTAAACGCCTTCGTGAGTTCTATCTGTTGCGCTTGAATTTTTCTTTCCAACAGGTCGAGTTTTCTGTCTACCTGCCCCATGACCTGTTCAACGATGGCGGGAAACTATTTTTTTCCACGGCTTCTTTCAGAACAGCTATCGTCACCACAGTGTCGCCGTTCAATATTGATACGCTTTGTTGCTGTTGCTGCTGCTGTCCTGCCAAGGAAGCTTGAGTGGGTTTCTCTTGTGGTTGTTGCTGCTGCTGCTTTTGTTGGCTTCTAAGTTGCCCATTTTCTCTTTCTAAATCCCCCATTCTTACACGCATTAACTCTAGTCCTCGCTCGACTCGCGCGAGCTGTGTGTGTGTTGATTCAACACCACCTAAATGAGTTCAGGCCTCTTCACTCCGGCGCGCCTTCGTGTGACGTCATTCAACTTTGCCCGAGCCTCTCACGCCAACACCACCTAGCTCACGCCGTAGCAGCAGCGTTTCGGCGTGTCCGGGCATGTTGACAGGCAAGGAGGAGGGCGACCTCTCTCGAGAGAGCGAGCACCGTGGTAGCCCGTAGCTTTGCGGCAGAGCCGTAAGTTGTCCGAGTCTCCGACAGGTGGCGGCAGCCATGACAATTATTTCACTCTGTCGTTGAACGAGACCACGCGGCCACGCCGTGCGCGCTGTTCCGTGTTGCAGTTACCGCTTCCGCCGAATTTATTTTGTTGACGAATGTATCCTGAGACATGGGGCGGTGTTGTGTACCCAACTGTCGAGGGAAACTATGACAATGGTCCGAAAGTCCGCTTGTTTTCTTTTCCGAGAGACGCTAAGCGAAGAGCGGAATGGCAGCGGGCTGTGCGACGGAGCGACGTCGACGTGAGGCTGTTGAAGGACCCCAAGGTAAGCTGCATCGAGCGTACCCCTTCAGAATTAACGAGATTTCTCGTAATTATCCCAGGAGATTCTAATTGGTGTTTTTTTTTTTTGTTCCGGTCACGCGCAGGTTTGCGAGCGTCACTTCAAGTCGGAACACCTGCGCACAACGTCAACGTATACGGACTGCGATGGACGAACCATTGAAGCTCCTATGAAGTTGACACGGCTGACTCCAGACGCCCTTCCCAGCCATTTTTCCAGACTGCCCTTCGTATATCTCGGATTCGCGCACGTCGCGAGAAGAGCCTGAACTGAAAAGTAAGCGGACTGAAAATGAGCTACTCCAGAAAGCCATACACGAGTCCCAAGCAGCGTTTGAAAAAGAAGAAAAACAGTACAAAGTTTGTAATCTGGGTGAACTGATTTCTCGGGTTAACGAGCGTCCAAATAAGAAGTTTTGGTGTACAACAGCCTGCGAGACGTGCCTCATCGTCGCCCACATCGAGCCGGCGTTGCAAGCTCCGGAGATGCTTGTATCTGTGGTGGTTACAGAGGATCTGTCCGTTTCCGTGTATTTTAAGTGCGCTCCGTTGGTGTCGGATGATGTGTGCATTCCTGACGAAGTCCGTGATGTCCGTGTGCTGGACAACCTTCTAGACAGCGTGGAGCGATATTGTGAAAAGAAGGCCCGTCACCAGGAAGACAAGGTGGGGGGAGTGCTTAGGCTTGTTTTATCCTTGCTGGATGACATTTGTGATGATGAGCTGCATGATGATGAGAGGGCTGATGCACTAATCTTCCTGAAGGAGCAGTGCAAGCTGCTGACAAAGAAGAGTAATGGCGTGCGGTATTCTGCAGAGCTTTTAGTTTTTAGCAGTATATTGCACACAATTTCTCCACATGCTTACAAGTTTTTTCGCCACAGCAACAAGCTTGTCTTGCCGCATGACACTACCATCAAGCGAGTTTGTGCTGCGCATGATGTGAGCCCATCGAAAGAGCAGTGCGAAGAAGGTTTTCTGAGGTACATTAAGCGCAAAGCAACCATTCTGAAGCCTCATGAAAAAAATGTGACTGTCATGCTTGATGAAATACACCTGCAACAGTTTTTTGAATATAAAGGTGGCTGCCTAACAGGGTTTGCTGCGCATTGTGCGGAACCAGCAAAGACAGCGCACGTGTTCATGGTACAGTCTTTGCTTTCATCTTATAAAGATGTTGCTCATATCCTTCCGGTAACTCGTATCACAGCAACGGAGCTGCATGATGTTCTAAAGACACTAATCATGAGGCTTGAAAGTGCTGGTCTGCATGTTGTTGCGGTCGTAACAGACAACAATGCCATAAACAGGAAAATGATGTCTCTGTTTAGCGAGCAAAATGAGCCAGGGATTGTTTTTCCTCATCCTGCCAACCCGCAGCAGCCATTGTTTCATGTTGTGGACACTGTTCACTTGCTCAAGTGTATACGCAACAATTGGCTCAATCAGAAGGATGATGACAAGTCATTTTTGTATCCTCATTTTGAAAGCTGTGGAAGTGGTGAGGACCAAAAAGCTTCGTTTACTTTTTTGAGGAAGCTGTACCAGAGTGAACAAAGCAAGCTTGCAAAGGTTGCCTATGGTCTGAGCTATAAAGCACTTTATCCAAGCCACCTAGAGCGTCAAAATGTGAAATTGGTGTTGAAAGTTTTTAACAGCTTTGTGTCATCAGCTTTGTCACTTGAAGCGCAGAAATTGCATTTGGCTGCACTGCAGGAAACGGCCACCTTTATTGATTTGATTGTCAGGTGGTGGAGCATTGTAAATGTTAAGACTCCAGAAAAGGGGCACAGACTACGTGATGTTTATCAGCAGCCTGTGAAGGATATGTCTTGTTTGCAAGTTCAGTACCTTGATCAGTTCATTACCTGGCTTGACAGGTGGAGCCGGAGGGGAACCACGGCTGGAGGTTTGACAAAGGAGACCCACTTTGCTCTCCGGCTAAGCACGTATTCATTGATTGTGCTGTCACAGTATTGCCTTGATGAGCTGGGCTTTAGGTACGTCCTTTTGGGGAAGTTTCAAACAGATTGCCTTGAGGCCAGGTTCGGGAAGTACCGCCAAATGTGTGGATCTCACTACAATGTGTCAATCACAGAAGTATTCGAAGCGGAGACAAAGATTCGCTTGCAGGACACTTTAAAGCTGGAAGACATGCCGCTGTCATTGGCACCTAAGGAACAGGAGCTTGATGCCGAGATGCTAATAGCAAAGTATGCCATCAAACTCACCCAAAGTGACCTGAAGGCATCACAAACTGACGTGCCTGCGTTGACATACATTGCAGGCTATTGTGCGCATGCTGCAATTAAACGTCAGCCATGTGAGGATTGTCAGTCACAGCTCATGATCACTGACCGAGAGCTGCAGCAAAGTGAGCACGTACTCATTGACAGCATGAGCAGAGGCGGCTTGAAGTTTCCGCAGCCTTTTGTTGTTAATGTTGTTCTTGGCACTAAGATAGTATTAGAGCACCTTGTCAGTAAGGAACAGGAGCAGCGGTTTCATGCAGAAGCCAACCAAAGGATGGTCCTCTTGAGCATCATGCAGTTCCTACTAAGCGACGGCGAGGAGTTGGACATGTGTGCAAGTGGCCACCATCCAGATACCGTACTCAAGAACATTCTAAAACCAGCTGTCAACACGCTTCTAAAAAACTATGTCGCTTGCAGGAATGACAATGTCATGAAAGAAAACGCCTGCACAAAGCAAAGAAAGTTGCTAACGCTACAGTAAACTTTGCTAGTGGCCCCTTCGCTAAAATATGAAGCAAGCTTTACTAATGGCTAGTTTTTTTTAAGCTGGCCGGTTCGTATTTTCTTTTTGTCCCACAATGTGAATATGGCTTCGAATATGACTGTTCCAAATGCTAAATGTTTGTTCCTTGTGATACACTTTATACATTGTAATAAATACTCCAGTAGCTAGTTTCTTTCGTTCTAAGAGCAGTTGTGTTTTTCTGTTTGCCCCATAATGTGATTATGGCTGTGAATATGACTGTACCAGATGCTAAAAGTTTTTCACTGTGATAAATTTTGAAACATTATAACGAATAATCTAGCGCCTTGTTTTTTTTTTTGCTCAATCTCGTCAGTTTCGGTTTTTGTGTTGCACAATGTAGTCATAGATGTCAATATGGCTGCTAAAAGCTGGAAGTTCGTATGTTCCTTGTGATACATGGTACACACATTGTAATAAATATTTTGCCAGGTGCCCGGGACTTGTGTACGTTTCTTTTAAGTGCAATCTGAAGCAGTCACGTCCGCCAAGATGGAGCGGAACAGCACTATTTCATCTTGATGTGAAATAACGTTCGTTCAGAAATTTTATATTCTGTGCCCATATCGCGGCAATGCAGAAATTAATGTTTTACTCATCTGTAGTGGCCGCCGCGCGGGAAGCATCCGCGCCGCAGCGGCTCGCGCGCGCGCGCGTCGACGGGCCAGGTGCGTGACGTCACGGCGGCAGTGAAGAGGCCTGCTTATCTAGGTGGTGTTGGTTGATTGCGCTTGGTTTGGAGGAGGTTGAGAGGCTGCCGCTGCCCAGCTTACCCTAAATTTCTGGTGGTTGTGGTGGTGATGGTGGTGCTGTTGCTGTTGTTGTTTTTGTTGTTGCTGCTGCTGCTGCTGTTGCTGCTGCTGCTGCTGGTGCTGCTGCTGCTGCTGCTGCTGCTGCTGCTGTTGGTGGTGGTGGTGCTGCTGCTGTTGCTGCGATGTCTTCTTGAGCTTCTTGTTCTTGTTCGTCTTGCTTTGTTCTTGCCGATTGCCTTTGGGGCTGAAGTGGTCTCGGCATTTCGATCTGGACCTTGATCTCGAGCGGGAACTGGATCGAGATCCGGAGCATGATCCCGCGTCGGACCCCTCCATTAAATCCATATCCTGCCTTTCGGTGCTGAACCACCGACGCTTCAGTATTCCTGGAGCTCGTTGTCCATTTTCGTGTCTAAGCTGCTGTACCTGTTCTTTTCCCGTTGGGGGACTTTCTTAAGCCTTTTAGTGTATTTTTTTGCCGCCGTTGGATCATCCCCGTCACATAGTGCACACTCGGGAACGCACTGGTGGTCGTTTGGAGGGTCTTTAAGCCTGCAGCCGCCACACACATTCACAGTGGGTGTTGGACAGACGTCCGTCTTGTGGCCTTGGCTTTTAACAGTTTACAGTATTGTCTTGTGGGTTGGTATGGTAGACATGGCATCTCACCACCATGGTAATACACAAAACGCTGCACAATGGGTCCATCAAAGGTTACCATTGCCGTCTCAGATTTTCCCAACATGCGTGCTTGCACGATTGTGACGCCTTGTGTGCGTACTCTAAGGTTGTTGAGAAGTTCTTCTTCTGTTGTTTCACGTTCCAGTCCGTGCACAACTCTCTTGAGAAACCCCTCGGGTGTAGATATGTAGGTATTCACGAGATATGTCTGGTGTTCTTGAGGTCGAGCGCCTTGATTTTCAAAATTCACCCGGCGACGTGCTCGTGCGGAGTACTTGCAATGATAATGTTGGATCCATTCCGGAGTCGCAGCAGGAATTTGTCACCTCTGCATATTTCTGCGTCTCCACATGCCCGTGCAATCGCTCATGCCACCTAATATGTTTTTAAATCTTTCACCACGGAGCTCTGGTTTGGGTCGTATAATAATTTTCATATCATTCTTGGGTAGAGGCGTCGAACGTGAGCATCGGCGGCCTCTCATGGCACCCGACGCGTCGCGTCTACTGCCGTGCGCCCGCTCAGGCGTTCCGTAACTGCCACCCGCGTTCCTCTCGCTGTCTGTGAAGCTGCTGTCTGCCAGAGACGCTAAGTCATTAGTTCTTTTTGTAAGATTTAGTGATAAAGTTTGCCGAAAATCACAAATTTGCCTGGGATCTTCCATGGCCCGCGCTTGCTTCCTTAGTCTCTTACGTACGCGTAATGAAAGAGCAGGCTGCCACTGACCGTCTTTCGCCTCGTCGTGAGCTCCCTTTGATGCTTCATGGTGTTCGCGGGCGTCGCCACTGGCTGACTCCACTTGTATCGCCTCGTCAGACGATGGGGAGTATTTGACGAAATCTTCTGCAGAGACCAGTTCTGTGCTTAAATCTTGATCGTCCGTGTCCATGGCTTCCTTTGCCGTTACCTGGTCGTCGTCCGTTGGGTTATTGGCTGCTGCATTGGCACGCCCAGGAGAGTTGCCGGTAGTCGATGCACTGCTCCCCGGTCCGCCGCTAGTCCTAGCCTGGCGGCCGGGCATCCCAGGTTCTTGGTCACTTCAGAAGGGAAGAAATCGGTGTCGTTGTCCCAATAACTTGGTGTCAAAATGATCACGTCATACTTCCGGACACACACTACGTTTGATTTAAAGAAGCCACGAAGTTTACCTCAAAAACAGGCAAAATTTTGAGGAGCCAAGACGAACGCGTCCGATCTGCTCGACGCCACCTAGCGTCTCCCATGGCATGTAGTCTTGTTGTACATGACACGCATCTTATGATTATAATGTTAACACCAGTCACATACCTTTGTCATCCATTCACATTGTGTAATACCCAATTTTGTATTAGTGACGCTAGCGAAACGGCTGCGAGCGCATCATGAGCCTGTCATGTAGCCATGTTGTTACATTACATGCATGTATTGATTTTCTTGTTAGGGTCTGTCGCTCGTGTTTGCCAAGCAATCTTGTCGTACCATACCAGTTTTGCAACATGCCATGTGAACGAAACCCGCGCAAGAGCTGCAGGACCATGAAATGTAAATCAAGACATTCATGACATACATGTCATGATTTTTATGTTACGACTAGTCAAATATGTTTTTAATACAGTCATGTTATGCCATACCAAGTTTGGTATCAATACCATTATCGAAACGGCTGGAGAGCTCAATGTCGTAGGTGGCTAGGTAGGTGGATAGATAGATAGATAGATAGATAGATAGATAGATACGCTTAATGGTGCCGAAGTTTGCTAAGAAATGCTTCGCATTTAAAAAAGGGAATCCATTGAAGAATTCAAGAGTGAAGTATTGTCAAAAACGTGTATTTTGCAAATGGAACCTGTTGGCTGTGAAATAATTCAGACTTGGGAAATGAGCAGTCAAAATAGTTCGATGACTAATCGTGAAGTACTTTGGTTTGGGCTAGCTGGTTCATCGTGCTCACATAAAAAGGGCAACGCGAAAAATTTGAGATTTGCTTCATCATGACCTGATGCATTTCACTCATCACGTTTGCGCGAGTTCCTTTGAAGATTTTATCGTTTGCAGTTTTTATCGCTGGATAAAACCTGCCTTCTTTCCGTGCTTCTAAACGTCCTCTCTATCGCATTTTAGGCACATATATATGCACAGGTGATGGCAATCAAATTTCAGTTGTTAGTCAGCGCTCTGTCTCTACTGTCCTTTTTTTTCGAGTTTTTCGCGCTGCCCTTTCTATGTGAGTTATCGTGAAACTTGCCGATTATTAGGTAAAACTACCGTTCTGAAAAACTAGCCCATGTCGAAAAGAACCAATCATTCCGTCAGTGAAGATTTTTCCCTTCATATTCGAAACCTAAAAAGGAAACTCTGGACTTACGTCCAGAGTTTACAATGTCATGGGTATCTACAATGTCATGGGTGATGTGACCAGCCAGTTTTGGTGGGTCATTACAATTTACCTAATATTTATTGGAAAGCCATGCATTTTCTATTGGCATTTTTTGAAACAATAACTAATATAATGTGGCATTTTAACCTCAATCGGGTAGCCAGCTAGCTCACGCGTGGTAAGAAAACTACACCAAATATTCTAGATCTGAAATTTTTCAGTCATCCCTTTCCCCTTGACCGCAATATTTTACAGATATTTCAAGATATATCAGTCCACAAGGTAACATATTGCACCACGCGTTCCCGAACCCCCGTGCGTATTGTTGAAAGGAGTAGCATATTTTACAATTTTTCATGTGCTAATGATTTTGGGATTATCAATGAATTGTATTTGGTATCACTGAAGTAAAAAAGTTTCATGTGAACACTTCCATAAATACAAAACTCTTTGTGGAAAAAGTACACAGGCATTTATTTTTTAAGTCTTAAAAATAATGTTACAGTGTTTGTCCTGCCTAATTGTTTCATTTTTTTTTCCGCGCTCCTATATATACCTTAATGTAAACGTAAAGTGTTTTTACTTTTGTAACCGTACAGCAAACTGGGCGAGTTCGCATGACTGTATCTTTGGGAATTTCCAACAAGCACGCAGCGGACATACAATGCACAACGGCCTTGCACAACTCACGATGTCAGTGCACAATGAACACTGCGCATATGCAATATTTATAGGTGTGTCAGAGCTATAGCGCGGTTTATCCTAGATGCGCTCTTGTCCACGCTTTTTAGCACACAAGCATACTTAGGATGAGGGTCTAAGATTAACGATTAAAGAAAGACATATGAAAAATATAGTAGCTAAAACTTGAGCATCACCAGAAAATGTTTACAGGCGAATACGATACTGCGTGATGTAAATTGTCAGCGCAGCTTCATGTTGATACAATGCCATCTCTGTTTTGAAGTATCGGCTGTTCGCGGTTGTGGCGATACAATAGAGATTGTAACCGAAACTGCCAGCGCACGCGTTTGAACCCCGCGCCCCAACACCACTTTGTGCGTCACCTATCAAGCGAAGCGTCAAAAGCACAGTTACGACCGGCGAAGCTAGACACAATGTGCGTACCAGCCCAGCCCTACTTTCTGAGCTGAAAAGTAATAAGACAGCCAGAAGGGCCACGCTGATTGAACGCTGAAGTTTGGCTAAGCTCGCCATTGCGTGGTATGTTAGAAGACGTATTGAACACCATGGCCGATAGAAAGACGAAACGCACATTGTGTCGACCTTGTAGCCCGGTCGAAATTTTTTTCGCCAAAGAGTACTTGGCAAAGGTGGTCTGCATCCAGTCGACGCAGGCTCAAGTCAAAGAGGTACTTTTTGAAGGATGCATGCTATGGATCATGTCTATGCTTTGGATAAAAAGCCCACTCTGCGGTGTGTGACGACGTTTGCAAAGTTGCGCTCTATCAAAAATGCACCGTATGGAACAGATGCGTATATATGTGCCAACGATGCATTACAGGTTGCAGGAGCTAAGCGCTCAAGCTACGGTCATGGTTCATTAACTTATCACTCCTAAATAGCAGCATTACCCTGTCTACTAAGAGCTCTGTAAGAGGAAAGTGTGAGATCTAAACGGTGCATTGAACAATCCTCCGGGTTGCTTGATTTCAGCGCATCAAACAGCATGCCCGGCATCTGCTGTCGTAGACCGTGATGTGAATAATTTGACTCCCGTTGGCACAACTTTTTTGTACTATTTATTAAAGTATGTATATTATTGGTTTGACAGAAATGTGTCAGCGATGTCTTGCGGGGTCCTGGCTTACAATATTTCTCATTTATTCATGTATCGTGGTTGAGATTATGAATGAATTTCGAGCTTCTGGACTCACTGCAGCATGTGATGAAAGAGATCGCCACTGCATGCTACTGTAACATCTCAGCCAAATTATTGCTGAGATGGAATTTTGAATACGAGGAACTTCAGTGAAGGTTTAGTCTCACCTTCATAATTTTAACAGTAACGCTACTTAAAGTGGGCGTAGAAATGATGGCTGATGGGTATACGTGTTTGCGGCCTACTCGAAAACTTAAATATTCTAACAGGTATGTGCGACATGAATTTCGTAAATTCCACCACTCACCCTTGATCCACTTCAAAAGTTATAGTCAACAGTCAGGCAAATAATTGCTTAGTTTCTAATAAGTAGTAGCGAGATGGAAGTCTTGTCTGTGACTATCTGTGGTTTAACTCAAACCTCTTTGTTCAACGTAGAAATAACTTAGCACCACCTTGCTAAAGCCTAGAGACGACTTATAGATAACCTGCATCACCAAGCGAGGGCACAAAAAAACACCCAGGTGCAACCCCATTATTTTCAGTATCATCCAGGTTTCTTGAAGGGCCCTTTGGTTCTGTCGTATGTTCATTCTTTATTCGTTCCGTTTTTTGTGCTGTTCCCATCATCTTCCAGGTTTGATAAGTGCGGCCTTGAGTGGCTTAGTGTGAGCTGTTTTCAAACGCCAGAAATTTTTTCGGAGAAGAGTTTTACTAAAGTTTAAAGGAGAACCTACGTCGTAGGCCCTTAAACTGCCCCCAACCTTTCTCAGAGTAAAAGTTCAAAATACAAGCCATGACATATATGCGCAATTTAGCTCTGTCTAATGGAATTGAATGATGTTTCGCAACTCTCGCATTTCAGGTTTGGTTGCGTGTCTTTGCACACGACTTTGTAAGGTGCCTGTCTGCTGAGTGGAGTGTACGTCACATCTTATCCTAATAGGCTATAAACTTTCAACGACGGAGCATTGTTAAGTGGAGCCTACGCTCGCTGCAGGTTTGTCCGGTATAACACAGGCCACATTACTAAAGGAAGAGGTACTAAATAAATCGGTATAACGAAATGAAGATGATGAAGCTCGAGATTCAGATGGAGCCGAATGATGGCGGTAATAATAATGTTGATGATCTTCGAAAGGACCCCAAGTAGCCTTATCTACACTCAAAAAGCCTTATGGTCTCCAATGGCTTCCATGTAGCGAAACGTTTCTTTGTTTTTGTTCTGTTCTTGTCTAACGTTAGCTTTCATGATTGCGTGTCAGGGCAGTGTAAGAATGTGATGCCTTTTCTCCTGGTTTTGCGTGGCTCCAGAGCATGAGCAGTTTGAAAACAGCAAATAAACAAATGCAGAATATTGAGCCCTGTTTTCATAGCCAGCTCTTGATGCTAGATATAGTCACTGGAATATTTATTATATAGCAATCGTTATAAAGTTTGTAAGATTATCATTCTTTTTATAAAGCATCCTAAATGACAAACGTTTCAAAACAAATTTATTTAAAACCACCACAATGATTTTATTGGTTACGTTAATGCAAAATTGTCCTCATTGTGCGTAAAACCTTCTTGACTCTGGAGGTCTTTCGCCGGTCAGTACACTGAATATTTCTCTCCGAATTCGCTTTGTCTTGCATGCAATAAATTGCGACGAGTAGTGGTACTTTCTATCATCATTTTTGTTATATGAGCGTGCATGGTCAGGCATGTGCTAACTGCAAGGAAAAAATTTATAAAATTTGATATTGTCCTTAGTAACAGTTCGATTGCTAAAAAGCAAAAGTACACAAGGGGCTGAATAGATGTTTCAACGAAAACTCGTTTCATGAATTTCAAACTGCAGTTACCCATTTATTGTTCAGTTTCAGCAAAGGTTCTGTTAGCACTGCTCGATAAATATGTGCCAGTGAGGCCAACTTGAAAATGAAGGCCCATACAACACAGTTCATGTTTAAGTGCGTGTTGACTGTGCCTCTTATGCAAAAACTGTAGGTGTAACACACTTGATTGAAGAACTCGTGAACTGCATCTTAGGTGTATACAAATGAGGAGGAGAACTGTATATCAACGAACTGTTATTCACGTGAGCTTCTCGATGACACCTTTTTAGAACAAGATTTATTAGATGTGCTATCTTCTTCTTTTTTATAAATCTAAGGCTACTTTATTGCAGGAAGCGTTGAACGCAGGGTGCGATTCTATCTCTTTATTAACACTTAAAACTTTGCGCAGAACGATCAAATACGAAGAAAACAACACACAAGGGTTAGTGCAAGGTTCACTCACTTCTTCACTGTTCTCGATACTTGTAGCAACTGGAGACATCACCATCTTTAGCCCGCTATAAGTGGAAAAAAGGATCCGGTTTGTAAAATGGGTACTTTCGCATAGAAACAAATATGCGCATATGAACTGACTTGACCTAGGGAAAGCATGTTCTTGTATCACAGGGCAGTATCTAAAATGTTTTTCAACTCAGCGACTTAGTTTGCCATTACTATCCCTTTTTTCATGCTTCCTTCTCGAAGAAGCGTTAGAAAGTGCGGACAAAGAACCCTAGGGGAACTTCGACCATGAAGGATGGCTAATACGATTTCGAAACATCGCGAAGCGGACATTGGTCGTTTCCTTGATGTTAGTGTTAACACTTGCGGCACACCGGAGTTTGCCGATGCGTATGAGATATTTTCGTTGTTTTTAAAGCTTCAGCCACTGAGCACCAGCAAGCCAGCTATGTTGCAATGAACACTATCACGTTGAATCAACTTAGTTCCACTGACACTTCGATCTCTACGTTGTGCGAGTTCTCTAAATAGATTGATTGATTGATATGTTGGGTTTAACGTCCCAAAACCACCATATGATTATGAGAGACGCCGTAGTGGAGGGCTCCGGAAATTTCGACCACCTGGGGTTCTTAACGTGCACCCAAATCTGAGCACACGGGCCTACAACATTTCCGCCTCCAACGGAAATGCAGCCGCCACAGCCGGGATTTGAACCCGCAACCTGCGGGTCAGCAGCCGAGTACCTTAGCCACTAGAACCACCGCGGCGGGGTCCCTAAATAGTAGAAATCACTGCCAGGGTCATTGAGTACAATGAACTAGTCATTGGGTTACGTGTACCACGAGCAGAGGGCAGGGTCTGCCATTATTACGTAACGATTTCCTGTATTTCTGTGATGTCACCCTGCTATGACAAGTCACTGAGAAGCTACCCTTTTGATATTCAAAACGAAAGTGATTCCTAATGTAGTGGTGATAAAAAAAATTAATGTGACACATTACAGAATACTGTTATTAAGGCTGTCAAAACCCATGTTGTTATTAAGAGGAACACTTCAAAAATAAGTTTCCTTTCAGTACTCCTTTGAAACGCTCCGCTATCGAAAAATTGGGGGACTCTTAAGCTTCACCCTCAGGAGTTCAACGCAGTAGCGAAATTAGCGAAATCCGGCCCCTAGTGCGCCCTTCAACATCTAAGTGCATGCTTATTCATATGTTTTGTCACACACACACACACACACACACACACACACGCACACACACACACACACACACACACACTCACACTCAGACACAGACACACACACACACACACAGCACGCACGCGCGGCGCGCACGCACGCACACACAGTAGATTGTACGAGCGCGCGTGCACGAATGGTACATACAGGTTTTTGATCTAAAGCAAGAGTCGCGTGGCCCCTAAAACATACGCCACGCGCTTCTCTTTCAGAGGCCATAAAGAGCCTGACAATGCATCACGGATGGCCGCACATTATCTAGCGTTTGCCTGTTTGCTTGATCAACGCCTCTGGAAAGGGCATGGTATGTTTTTCGCTAGATGTACATAGTTGTTCATTTTTTAGAGCTGTTTGAATATTTCTGCATATTCTTAGCGGCGATGGCTGCACTATCCCGGCCTTTTTTCGACGCAGTTTGAGGCCCCTCAAATGCGCCTACAAATCGCCGAATGGGCTTCGCTTTCGTCGCGACATTTGTCGAAAAAAACACGTTAAAAGGCCCTAAAACACTTTTTCAAGTAACCATGGAATGAATTCACTAGAAGATTTTATTGCCTTACAATTCAACGCCGCGAAAAATTCAGGAATCCGTCGAGGGCGAGTTCAATTACAAATGTTTCGCGCATGCTGCACTTATATTTTTTCTCTTCTCTCGTCCCGACAAAAGTGCTGGAAGCTAAGCAGGGAGGGGCGGCAGGGAAAAATAACTACTTCACCCGCGCCTCATGACCTTGAACACTTCCTTTTTTTAATTCTTCGAATGCGTGGCTTTTTCATTGTGATCGCGCGTGCAACACGTGGACAAGTAGCGGCCTCCCACGGCGATCTCTCTAACGAGCTTTTTCGCTCACCGACCAATTTTTCGCTCACAACAAACGGGGCAGAAGCCGATGCGGAATTTCTGTGACACGAGCTCTCTAACACTATCACGTTAAAACTTGAATGACGCCCTAAGGTCCACCCAAAAGTAGAACACGATAGCGGGATCAGGACTTGTGCGCATCGCCTTCGCCATCGCTATCCTGGCTTGGGCTCTCGGGGGACGCTTTAACCTTGGCAAAAAAGGAACATCTGTGCGCGTAACACTGCCTGTTTCAAGCTAGTCTAGAGTCAAGCCTGCTGCGATTAGAGACTCATGTGGTTAGCCCCACCACGATTTTTCTTTTTGTGAATTGGCAAAAATAAATACGTGTTCGTAGGATGCGCGCGTGCCTGCGCACATGTGAATTGTATTGGGAATTGTTGCGCATGTGGTTGGACGTGCACGTGAAAAAGGACCGTGTATGAGGAAAGAGTGCAAACTATCAAGTGGTTTTATTCATTTTGTCAGTGCATATATAGGCACTTTTTTTTCACACGTCCCAAGTGGGCACGTCGGCTGGTCATCTTGTAGCACCATGTTCAAGCCGCTTCTTTTTTACGTGCAGATACTCCTGTGCGGGTGCAACAGCAATGGCCAGCGCACATCAAGATGCGACCAACTTTGTTATCGGAGTACGTAACGCTACTTCCGCGTAAGCGCCAGCCATCATCGACGAGAGTTGGGCAAAGCTGCTTCCAGCGCCATCAACGTCAACTCAAGGGAATAAAAGACGCCCTCATCCCCGGATTCTTTCGGTGGGCACGCCGGCTGGTCATCTTGTAGCATTATGTTCAAAGAACATGGTTGTAGCACCATGTTCTTTCCTACGTGCAGGTTAGTAACGAAGTATCATCTGTTAAAACTAGCAATCGTTATTTCGCCCAGCTGACGTGCCCACGTAGCTTGTATACCTTGTATTGTTAGCATTAAGCAAGTGTTTTTTGTCCCTACTGATGCTATGAAGGGGACGTTGAATCCAATCCATGACCCTCCACTGCGGAATTGTTGTCACAGTTGATTGAAGGTCAAAACAACATTCAGAAAAGGCTTGAAGATATCAAGCTGAAATTAAAAACTGTGGAGGAAACTTCTTAGATATAAAAGGATTCAGCCGATAAACTTCGCAGCCTGGAAAATATGATTCAAGACTTAGAACGTAAGCTCGTTGATTTAGAGGACAGAAGCCGCGTAACAACCTTGTTGTGTTCGGCAATACCGGAAAAGAATGATGACGCCTCTGACACCTCATGGATAGTGTAGTCTTCAATGTGTTTCAGGCATGCTTTAGACGTGAACCGTAAACTCAGTCAGGCGAATTCATAGGCTAGGGCGAAGGCAGCATGGTAAACATCGGCCAGTGATCGTGAAGTTTTTCGACTACAGGGAAAAAGTTAACGTTCTCAAAAGTTGCTTCAAATTAAAAGGGAAGAGAATATCAGTCTCGGAGGATTTCTTTGCAAGCACTCGGCACGTCAGGAAGTTTCTATGAAACAGCACCTCAGATATTAGGAATCGGGCACAAAGGTTCAACTTGTACATGACGAAATTAAGATTGACAATCGATTGCTAACATTAGATGAAGTTCAGCGTGTAATGGTCTCTGCGAGAAGATAGCTTACCAGAGCAACTCGCAACAAATGAAACGACAAGAACGGGGGACTTTTCCGATGCCTAAATATTAACGCCCGTAGTATTCTAGCAAAAAGCGATGATTTAGACAGTGTTGTGTTAACGTATCACCCTCACCTTTTAATAATTATTGAAACCTGGCTTCGCACCAACGTTAGTGACGATGAGATCATGCTCCAGGGTTACCGCATCTATCGCAAAGATAGGAGTAGTCGAGGCGGCAGAGTTGCAATCATATTTCAGGAAACCTTACAAGTTGAAAGATTAGCCGATATACCAGATCTTGAATGCGTATTTGTTAAAGTAGATACAGGCGATCTTAAGTTCATAGTCGGCGCTTTTTACCGCCCCCCAGGCACAGACGAAGCATTCTTTGATAAGCTTAATGAATTTCTTTGCATGGTCCACAAGTGCTCTAGTAATATAATAGTTGACGGTGATTTCAACGTTCCTTCAGTTATATGGGATACTGATTTTCCTGTACCGTCTTCAAATGCAGCGAAACTTTTAGTCGATATAGTCCTTTTTCATGATTTAACTCAACTAGTTAAGCAACCAACCAGCGTACAGAATGCTACTGCTACAACTCTGGATCTTTTTTTTGTTAGCAACAGCATGCTGCGTCGTGTGGCAGACACCTATGTGCTTGATGGAATATCCGATCACAAATTGGTCTGCATGTGCATTATTCTTAATGACGTTCCAAAAGGCAAGAGGAAAGAACGCGTGCTGTCTGTCTTCTCGCGTGCAAAAGACGTAGAAATACTGAGCACATTAGACTTACAATTTTCTCGATTCACTTTACTTTCTGAATGTAGTACTTGTACTGTTGACAACCTTTGGTGTTTCTTCAAAACCTTGTGTTGCAGTGCGTTCATGACTTTGTGCCAGAAAAAAGTGAAAATAATAAAAAATGTTAGCTCATGGATTACTATGCCAGTTGTTCGTTTGGTGTGAAAGGCAAACACGATAAGAAAACAGCATCGTCAGAACCCCACTCCGTCGACCATGCTTAAACTCAGTAACGTGCGTAAAGAATTAAAAGACAGTACCAAGGAAGCAAAAGATCAGTACTATAACATCACTTTACAAAACTTCTTGCTGTCAGCCCCAGCAAAATTCTGGCAGCATTTGGCCCCAAACAAGAAGCGTTTTCATATTATATATGTGTAAATGGGACTATCGTAACCAATAAACTATTGCAGAATCAGTTAACACGTTTTTTTGTTCAGTGTTTGCTGATGACGATGGGAGAATGGCCATGTCCAAAAACGCTTCATGATATCCCACCAATAAGTGACCTTGCAATATCTGAGGAAGGAATCTGTCTCTGCTTCTTAACATAGATCCCAAAAAGACGCATGGTATTGATAGCATACCTAACGCGTTGATTGTGAGGTATGCTGAATGGTGCTCGAAGTTTTTCTGCATCATTTTTCAGAAGTCGCTGTCATAGCGCACGCTTCCAGATGACTGGAAATTCGGAAAAATTATCCCTATACCCGAATCACCTAACACTTCTCTCGTCTCCGCCTATAGACCAATTTCCCAGCTTTGCTCATGTCAGAAGGTATTAGAAGGTATAAGAAGGTATTCAAGCATCTCTCAGTTTTTCTCGAGGAAAATAATTTATACAATGACCGACAACACGGCTTTCGAAAAGGATTCTCAACCGTCACACAACTGTTGGAAACCGTTCATGACATTGCAGCTATTCTAGATAGGCAAGGCCAGATTGACATGGTTTTCCTAGACTTCGAAAAAGCATTAGATCGCGTGTCGCATCCAAAACTTCTCACGATACTTAAACCTATACTAAAAAACAGCACATTACTTCATGGATTGAGGCCTACCTTTCTTGTCGAAATCAAATAGTTTTTATAGATAACGTCCAGTCTAATTCACGACTGGTGAAATCGCGAATCCCTCAGGGCTCTGTGATTGGGTCACTTCTTTTTTAGTTTTTATAGACAACATCGCCAATGACATCCCGGTTTTTATTAGGTTATTTTCAGATGATTGCATTCTTTATCAGGAAATACGTAGTGCAGACGACCAGGTTCTTTTAAACGCAGCGTCAACATAAATATCTTCTTGGTGTGCAGTGTGGCAAATGAAGATTATTGAAAAAAAAAACGGTAGCTATGACCGTTACGCGCAAGCGGCTTCCTTTGAAACACTCGTATTACATCAATGGTCAAAAAACTATCGTTTGTTAATACTTATAAATATTTGGGGGTTGTATTAGGCGCAGATTTTAAGTGGAATGAGCATGTTGGCTACATTGAAAAGAAAGCTTTACAGAAACTAGCATTTCTAAGACGTTCTTTGCGCAAATTTACTCCCAAATTAAAATTAATTGCGTATAAAACTTTTATCCGTCCGATCCTCGAGTACTCATCTGTGGTTTGGGACCCTCATAGCCAAGTAAATAATAAAACACTTGAAATGATTCAAAGAAAAGCAATCCAATTTGTATATAATCGTTACAGTGCGTTAACGTCACCCAGTGAACTGTTGAAAAAAGCTTACTTGGATACATTGCAGGCAAGACGGCAATACGATCGATTGAAGTACATGTTTCTACTTTACCACGACAAGCTACGCATATACAAGTACACGTACATAAAAACAGTTCAACGCCGATCAACTCGTTCCGAGCATCTAAAAAAACTGAAGGAATATTCCTGTCAAACAAAAGCCTTTAAAACCTCATTTTTTCCGCGCACTGCCACTGATTGGAATGCTCTTTCTGCCGATCTGGTGAACTGCGAGACCGTACAGTCGTTCGTGGAACCCACTTGACTTTGATCTTTCTTTGCGCTTCGCCCTGTATTATTCCACCACGCATCCCGAACAGGCTTCCATATATGTTCCACTTTCTATCACTTTTTTCATATCAATGCGTTGTATGTTTGAAATGTTGCCGATTTTTGAACTGTTATATGATGTTTGTTTCTTAGTTTTGTGTGTACAGATGTTTGTCATCATAGTCTTTTTTTTGTACGTGTACGCGTTAACCACTACAATTGTGTAAATACTGGCGTTTTACTTTGATGCACTAGTTCTTGATGATGTAGCTCTACGTGACGTGTTTCCTTTCCTGTTGTATCTTCATATGTTTCCTTTTTTGTATCACCCACCCCTGCCTAAGGTCTCATGTGTGAGGTTGGCAGTACTTCTAAATAAAAATAAATAAATAAATAAACCGAACGAAGATGAAAGAGCACACATATGTCAAGATCTTGTGTCAAGAGTTCATAGCTTGCACACTTTCCGTTTACTCTCTCTTTTAAATGCGAAGCTTTTCTTAGTGAACTTTGGCGACTTTGAGCATATCTATCTATTCATCTATCTATCTATCTATCTATCTATCTATCTATCTATCTATCTATCTATCTATCTATCTATCTATCTATCTATCTATCTATCTATCTATCTATCTATCTATCTATCTATCTATCTATCTATTTATCTATCTATCTATCTATCTATCTATCTATCTATCTATCTATCTATCTATCTATCTATCTATCTATCTATCTATCTATCTATCTATCTATCTATCTATCTGGCTGCCTATGACTTTTAACTCTTCTAGCCGTTTCGATAATGGTATCAATACCAAACTTAGTATGGCATAACATGACTGTATGAAGAACATATATGACTAGTCATAACATGAAAATCATGAAATGTATGTCATAAATGACCTCATTTATATTTCATGGTCCTGCACCTCTTGCGGTGGTTTCGTTCACATGGCATGTTGATAAACTGGTATGGTATGGCATGATTGCACGGTGAACACAAGCGACAGACCCGAACATGAAAATCATGGCATGTGTGTGATGTAACAACATGACTACATGCCACGCTCATGATTCGCTCGCCGCCCTTTCGCTAGCGTCACATATACCAAATTTGGTATTACAGTACGTGAATGGCTGACAAAGTTATGTGACTGATGCAAACATGATAATCATGAGATGCATGTCATGTAACAACATGACTACATGCCACGCTCATGATGCACTGGTGGCCGTTTCGCCAGCTTTACATATACCGAACTTGGTAGTACGGGACGTGAATGTATGACGAAGGTATGATACTGGTCCTAAAATGATAAACATGAGATGCGTGTCATGTAACAACATGACTATATGCTACGCTCATGACGGGCTCGCAGCCGTATCGCTATAGCTTCACATGTACCAAACTTGGTATTACGTAAAGCGAACGCACGACATAGGTTCATGACACATCCCAACGTGATAATCACTGAGCGCGTCCTGTAACAATATGACTCCATGTCACACTGATGATGCGCTTGCAGTGGTTTCGCTAGCTTCACATGGTCAATTTCGTATTACGTGACATTAATGAATGACGCAGGTAGGGGACTGGTGCAAACATGATAAGCATGAGATGCCTGTCATGTGAGAACTTGACTACATGCCGCAGTCACGGCGCCAATATATTTCAAAGTGACGCGAGAGCGTGCTTGCCAGCGTTTATTCCGTCGCGTCACGCCAATGTTGTGACGCCAGGCGCTGTTCCTGCCATATACTCGTAGACGCGCGCCGCGCTGCGTTGCTTTGACGCTTGCGGGTTTCAGCGCGTCTTTCGCCCCTCCATCATGAAAAGAGGGAGACGCAGCGTTGTCTGGGTAACGCCTTAGGGCGAAAGGCAGCATGTCACATTTCGCGTCGGTTGCCGTGGGGCCGCGTCGACGGACGCTGGTCGCACCTGGTTTCAGACTATAGAGTGCTCGCGTTTTGCTAACGTAGCGTCACTGTGCCGAGCGTGCGCGCGCGTCAACGCTACATTGGAATACATTTGGGCCCTTCACGATGTGCTCGCGTCCGTTTTGCTAGCTCCACGTATACCATGATTGGTGTGACGTGACATCATTGAATGACGAAGTACATGACTGGTGCAAACATCATAATCCTGACACGTGTGTCATGTAAGAACATGACAACATGACACGCTCAAAGGGTGCTCGCAGCCGCTTTGCTAGCTCCTCATATACTAATTTTTTATCACGTGACGTGAATAGATGACCAAAGTAAACGACACATCAAAACATGAAAATCATGACATGGAAGTCTTGTACTACATCATTTACATCGACCTCGTAACGTTGTGCTCATTTTAAAGTGACATATCAACATTTTTCATTTGTGCTTCTTATATAATCGATTCCCACTATACGTGTGATCTGCCAAATTTTTCATGTGTTATTCCGATCAAATGCGCTGTGATTTCCATAACAATAGTTACCAATTCGCCCAATAAGAACTTCTTCGAAAGTGCTGGCTAAGCTGAGGCTATTGTTGGTAACGATGATGGTTTATTTCGTCTGAACGCTTTGTGATGCATGAGCCCTGAAGACACCCACACGATGTAAAATACACATGCTTACATGCTAGTCACGATTTTAGGACTCTACCACTCAATATCATGTTGGTTAGGAAGACACCACTTAGTGCATATTGATGCATTCATTGTTGTTTTTTATGCTAAAACAGTTTCACTCATTATGCATCAGACAAAAATCTTGGTATTTCGTTAATCCCTATTACCACACTAATGAGCATTCGAAATGGTAGTTGAAAGATGCACTTGACAAAATAAATGTTTGCAAAAGTCCTGTTTTACCGATAATTTCCAGAACCATTGTCCTCAACCTGTCTGGGCTTCTCAGTGAGAACGGTGTAGTTGCGACAATGTCTTTGAACAGGAAATAAGCGGGTCGTTGTACAGGCTCACCTTTTGGAAAGTGAATGGATTTTGTAATTTAGAGGAGCTGAAACCGATTAAGTGAACGCTGCGTCAAAGGCCGCTGGTAAGGCTGATTACTGAGTACGCAATTTCAGACGAAAATTACGTGGGAGAGATCAGAAGTGTTTATTGAAAAAATAGTCTCCCGATTATGATTATTTACTCTATGGCTTTCGTGAAAGTAACTTTCCATTGTGAAACCAAAAGAATTTTATGTTGTTCTTTGAGACGCTCTTTTCCCAATAGCGTTATATGCATTACTGTGCAAAGGAAGTGCAGGATGCGATATTTTAAAGAGGATAGGAAATGCGTGCGTAGCTGGAAAAAAGTGTTTTTTCATTTATATAAAGACCTTTAGAGGTTAAAGCTTCTCTTAGCAGGAAAGCGATGCTTTTTACTGTGCGGTGCGAATTGTTTAAATTTCGAGCTGTTGGATGGAAGCTAGCGCCGCACTTGTGCACTAACATCTCCTTATACATCACATCAATAAAAAAAACATAATTTCTAACATTGCTGGAAATGGGTTAATCTTCAGGTCGTCTTACGTATAACAATAACGAAAGAATTTTCATTGGATTCGCATGACCTTCGGCTCTTTCAATCAGATATTGAAGGCGGGGTACATTTTGATGAAACTATGCCTATGGTCCTGAACTCATTTGGTCAAAAATATTTTCAAGGTATCACACTGACAAAAATGGGCATTCAGCCCGATTTTCATTTCAGTGAAAGCAATCACGGCCTTCTAGAATTTCAAAAATTTGTATTGGTACCAGTCAACTGAGTCTTAAGAGGTTACCAGTAAATTTCCTAATAGCAACAAATTCATTATACCTGCACTAATATTGTTGCCTATCCAGTCGCCATATATACATTCAGAAAAAGCGATTAGACTGCCTTTGTTGCTTGTAGTATGCATAACGTACCTGAATAACAAAACAAACAAAAAATTGAGCACCAGTTCACGGTCGAACACTTGGATGCTACGCAGAATGTATGAGTTCAGTTTTCACTGAAACTTAAGATTCTTCATTTCTTATTTATTTAAATTTACTCAATGTTCCTCTCGGAAACAACGCTAATACTTATCACGCACCGAACGTAATCGACAACTGAATTTTTCCCAAAGAGGCTTTCTATTGTTATCGTGCAAGGTGAATGTTTCATTTCCACGCGATGGAGGCATTGCACCACGTGCGCAATGAGCAGATATACACTAAGCACCACGCCTTGAAACCCGATTTGTCCCGAAAAAAAAGCGCAATACCTTCAAGCTGAAAGCATCAATCAAACAGGGGTAAATATTATGGCAGTGGGGTCATATTTACTAAAAGTGATAGTCTTTCTTGGGATATTTCAATGCAAAAATTATGGTCTGTCTTTCTGTTGCTTTGTCTGCTGAATATTTTGTTTTCACCCCTTACTCAACACCCACACATCTTGATTCAGTGCGTTCATACTCGTGGGCCTTAAATCTTTTTTGGGGACATTTTAACGCGTAAACTGGGATTGAATCCCGGCTGTGGCAGCTGCATTTTCAATGGAGGCGAAAATGCTGTGCACCAGTGGGCTCAAATTCGGGTGCACGGTAAAGAACCCCAGGTGGTCGAAATTAACGGAACCCTCCACTGCGACGTCTCTCATAATCATATAGTGGTTTTGGGACGTTAAACCCCACATATCAATGAATGGTGACTATTCATCTCAGCCGTTTTCTCAACATCCACCTATTTGATCTAGTGCGTTCATACTCGCGGGCATTGTCAGCGAAAAAGCAAATATTACGCATATTTGAGGCACGCCACCAACACTTGAGTGTTTGGCAGTGTGTCGTTTTATTCAGAAAACACATATATACGTATCTCTAAAGACTGAGGTGTTTGTTATACTGCACTCACAATGCTTCACCATGAACCAACAAGATGGTGTTCTTGTGCTTCGCTAAGAAATTCAGTGTTTAATAAAAAGACCTGGTAGTGCCTCTAAGCAGTGCCTGCATGGGCGTTCTAAAAAACTTTAGTTTCTCCACATTACTCGCAGAAGGTCCAATGAACTCGCAGCTCTTCCATACAGAAGATTATCGTCTTTCAACGTCCTTTGCAGCAAAGCACAGAGATGCGCGGCATTTTTTTTTAGTACTAGACACTCTATTGATAAGAACCGCTCAGGCTTAAGTAAAATGCACATATTCCTAGTATGTAGCCAAGTAAAAAAACACAAGCATATTCTGTGCAACTAGACGCTCACATCGGCTTCATGGGATCTTCAAAAACACAAACGCAGTAATAGATATCATACTATCGCTCTTTAGATATTCTATTTGTCCTCTAGGTTAAAATCGAAATGATAGAATTATGTGCGTCGAAAAATCCTACTGATTGTGCAGGCTCCTCATATGTAGCGCTGTCATGTAAACGACTGGTTGTAGAGAGGGATAATATGATAAGAAGATAGATTAAAATTAACTTTTTCAAGTTCCTTAGATATATGACCTGGATTACCTTTGGACCATTCATTTTGCATATGGGAGCAAATAAAAAAAAAACACATGTGTTGAATAACTGCAAATGAACAAAAAAAACAGGTGCCCATTCAACAAAAAAAGTGAATAGACGAGACCGTCGTAATATAAACACTATTGAGTCATGAAAATTTATTAGATGCGGAAGCATCCTATACTCGCGCCTTGTAGTGCGCCGTCCGCGCCATCCGCACCGCTTCTCGAACATTCGACAGCTGACGCGCGCGCATGCGCCGTCGCCCACCATCTGTGCCGCGCGCGCTTCTCCTTCGAGAACATTCGACAGCTGACAGCGCATGCGCCGTCGCGCCGTCGCCATCTGTGCCGCGCGCGCGCTTCTCCTTCGAGAACATTCGACAGCTGACAGCGCATGCGCCGTCGCGCTGTATATATACTCAAGGTCGGCGCTCGCTCGCTCAGTTGCCGCTCGTCCGTTGGTTTGTACGGCGCGTCGACGTCCGAAGTCGCCGTGAAATGAATGCCAACGAATCCACAAACAGAATGATCGACGTCCCTTCGACCAGCGCCGGCCAAACTGTTGGCGGAACCGCTTCCGCATCCTCCTCAGTGTTCCCCCGAGGGAAGCTGCGGGCAATTTTTTTTCTGCGCTTAGTCATTTTTTATTGCTCCAGTAGCGCCAGTCATATTACCAAGCCAACATGCCTGACAAGCGATTCAGTGCGTTGCGTGGTAACTTGAGTCTCAATAAGGTGTTAAATGAAAATCATGCTCTGTATTTTTTATATAGCCTGATCTTTCAACACTTGATGGGGCCTGTTTATTTTGCCACGCATTACCTGCTATAAAAAAAATAGGGTAACCTCACACTAGAGGTACCGAGCATAAACAAAGTGAGGAGCTGAGCAACCTTCTTTCTTTGCCTTCGTTTTTTAGTGTCTTTTCACCTCTCGTTGTTTGTTTCTCTCGTTTCCAATTTCCCCCCCGCCTTTATGTATATGTGTATATAGTTCAATACCTTTTCTCGAGTTTTCTCATCCCCCTAATCCATGTGTAAGTTCTACTGCGCAAACCACGCAGACTAACTGAAACCATCGCGATAATCTTGGAACCTTGCGGTGTAATTACGCACACAACGCAAACATTCCAGTTTTTTCTGGGACTTAGGTGTCCCCTAGTGATAACGCTGAAAAAATCGATGACTCATACAAAAACGACTACGAGCTCCATCACTTATCATTTTATCAATGAGCGATGCACTATGCGCCGATTTCAGTGTACAGCACGCGTGGCTTGCTGCAAAGTTAACCTCGCTTTCACGTCACAGGTTGGGCCAAATAAAGGGTTTCACCTTCAAGACGTCCACTGCTCTTTTCGCGGACATCCCCACAACGTAATATTATTTTGTTTTTCGTTTCTCTATTTCTCTTTCTAAGTTTCCCATTTTCTTCCTATTTTCTATTCCGATACGTGGTTTCGACTGTGTTACATCAAACACCCACAGTAATCCACAGCGCGGGCTTCTACAGCCCCAAACTTATCAACCCCAAAGCGCTCGAAAAACGCAAAAAAGACCTTTTTCTGCACGTGAGCGGGCTTAACATGCAAAGAATGAATATTCAATATTTTATTTTGCTGGCGTTACATCAAGCAATGACAGGACATTGCAGCATAAAACTGCATGCGGCGGTCCAGGTGCTGAAGTCTCCCGGTTCTTTATGAAAAATATAGAGCTTGTACTCACTCGGAAACTGGCCGTTAAACCTTCTTGTTGTCGTAGAACTTCGAGTAGCACCCCTCAAAATCCCCCGCCTACTTCTTCGACCACCTTCATTTTGTCGTGTCAACCTGACAACATAGCACTGGCCCGTTTCTTGCAATGAAAGAAAAAGGAAGCTGATTACCAGTAACGCCAATAAGCTTTTTTGGCTGCAGTTTCTCACCATAGCTGCTTTGCACTGAGACTCTCATCGCCGAGATATGTGGCCGTAGGCATTTATATTGTTTTCTGGGCGCACGACGAAGACAACAAAACAAAGTTTGTACAAACATAAAGCACGCTTGTTGCTAAATTTGTTGAACATACGTACTAGTTCAGAAGTGAAGTGCAATGCCCAGTATATAGCTTTCAAAGGATGTGCGTTCTTTTCTATGGGGGGCTAGGAGTTGACTATTGTTCAGTGAGGCAGGCCAATCAATGACGCTGATATAGGCAACACAAAAGTTGTATTTAAAAGCTACATTACTTTTAAGAAAAAAGGTCAGTTTCACCACAAAGGTGCGAAGCAATGAATGCCATAGCAAAAAAAATTGCCCGCAGCTTCCCTCGGGGGAACACTGAGGAGGATGCGGAGCATATAATTGGTTAACGGGGTGTTAAAGTGCGACTTACTTGGGTCGATGGCTAAATTGGTTAACGTGGTTGTGAAATGGGGTGTTAAATTGCGACTTACTTGGGTCGATGGCTAAGTTGGTTAACGTGGTTGTAGGAGGGGGTGTTAAATGAGTGAACACGTACACACGTATGCGAAAGGGCGGCGCTGGTCGAAGGGACGTCGATCATTGTGTTTGTGGATTCGTTGGAATTCATTTCACCGCGACCTTGGACGTCGACGCGCCGTACAAATCAACCGACGAGCGGCAACTGAGCGAGCGAGCGCCGACCTTGAGTATATAAACAGCGCGACGGCGCATGCACTGTCAGCTGTTGAATGTTCTCGAAGCGCGACGCCACATGCGCGTCCACTGGAGAATCAGGAGAATTGTAGATGTCGAAGTCGAACGCGGTGTGTAGAGGAGGAAGGGTGCACAGATGGTGGAGTAGTGAAGCGCGCGCGGTGTGTAGAGGAGGAAGGGATGCACAGATGGTGGAAGAGTGGGCGACGGCGCGACGGCGCATGCGCGCGCGTCAGCTGTCGAATGTTCGGAAAGCGGTGCGGACGGCGCACTACAAGGCGCGAGTATAAGATGCTTCGCATCTAAAATATCGACAGTTAAACGAAGTGAGGCTGGCAGCTCATGCTTTCGGATCCGATGTCACGCAACTATATATACAAAATGCTGGTTTAAGGGAGTAAGTACCACAACTCCGGGAACACACTTCGCTCATTATTTATGCTTTGGGGTTGCCGAGATAGCGAGACAACGCACGCACCAAAAACGATGGCGCTCGTAAAGTCAAAGGTTGCAGTTGCTGTTCGAGCGACCCCTCCCCCCCCCTCACTTCTTTTAACGCTATGTGAGGAAGGACGAGACTGCCATTCTGTGAAGACAGTGGGAGCAATGAGTCTCATCAGAAGAGCCTCTTAGCGACGAAGGTCGGCTTACTCCTTTGATCTCCGCTTCAGCCATGTTCGTCTCCCCAGCCTGCACTCTATTACCTACGTGTAAGAAGAACGTTGCACTGCAGGATATATTCAATTTGGACTTTCATTCATTCATTCACTGTTTATTCAAACAAAAACAATGATTGCCTAGGTTGAAGGGACTAAAGGCAGATTACCTCTGCCTGACTAAGGTCCCGCCACCCTTACATTTGCTCAGGTGAAGTGGAACAAAGGAAACAAATTTCATTCTGCTTTTGAATGAGGGGACACAAAATTCAAATTCAACAAGTATAACAGATGTCGACACATATGTTTTAAATTAATACATTACGGTCATCACCAATTTTTAATACCAATATAAAAAATATATGTATAAAAATGCAACAAGAAGAAATTTCTGACAGAATAACTAAGTACCATAGAGAAATATACATCAAAAGAAAGAAAGTGAGCAATTTTCATCTAATATGCAAAAGCACGAACGACACAAAAGAAATATTTATAATAAATAATGCAATTACGGCTCCTTACAAGAACAGTACATCTCAACTTTTTTCTTCACACTGTTTTTAGTGTTATGTTCTTTCAAAAGTTCATGAGCATAGCTATTTTCGTGGAGTAGATAAGGTATTTGATAGGACAAAGTTTGCTTACCATATGTTGTTCTGAAAAAAGGCAATCGAAAACGATCAAAGCGTAGTTCATAGGGAGTATCGCTTGGGTAGCAATGCTCCATGTAAGTGCCAACGGTGTTTCTTATTTCATTATTGACATATAAGCTGAGTTTAGGATTGCGTAATTGGTAGATAGTAAGTATCTAAAGCTTGCCAAAAAATGGAGAAATATGTTCTTCAGGTTGCAGATTTTCTATGTAGCGTACATACCTTTTTTGTAAAACTAACAGCCTGTCAAGATTGGTTTTTGAAGTTGTGCCCAAAGTTAAAAGACCGTAATGTAGAGGGGAATGAACCAAAGAGTAATATAGCTGGAGCTTTAACCAGTTTGGAACTAGGGACCATGTTTATTTAAAACCGAAATCGATCGAGACATATTGGCGTGTACTTTATTCATTTGAGGTGTCCAACTCAGGTGCTCATTAAAAAGTACACCTGCACATTTAAACAAAGACACTCGTTGGATTTTATTATTTTTAAACCAGAGAGAAATCCTGTATTCTTCACACTTCTTTTTGCTCTTAAATAAAATAAATTTAGTTTTACTAACATTCAACTGCAGTTGGTTTGAATCTAGCCAGTAAGAGAGTGAGACCAGGCATTCATTCGCTTTCTTCTCAAAATCTTTTAGACAGCTGCCAGGGAAGAACAATCGTGGCATGAAGGTGACGGCACAAACCCATATAATTGTTATCGCAACAAAAACGCCACCTTATCCTTGGATAGTGACATATTGTTATGCATCATGCGTGACGTCAGAATAATGTGATTTTTTTTCTCAGCGTCGCTGACCTTAAAATGCCTACAGAGGATCATTCGAATGTCTCATATAGGTAGCCAACCTTTCCTTGTTCATTTCTTTTAGTCTTCAAATCACACGAGCTTTGCATTAGCCAGAAAGAGGTAGAAAATATCACACAAGTGCAATGTATTGCATCGTAACAATCCTAGGCATTTGCTAAAACAGCGATGCCCTTTTTGCTGTATTTGCTACTGCTAAGCATTGTGAGTGCAGCAACCCTATTCAAAAGGAACGGTTCAGATAAGTCTACATTACCTTTGTATATGCGTATAAATAGCACTTGGATGGTCCGACTGGCAAGACAGATAATAGAGACAAAAATTAGTATGTATTTTGAAACTTGCCCCGCTGAACAGAACAATCAGTAAAAGCTTAGTGGTATCACATGAATCAAATGTAGAAATAATAATAACTACCACCAGCGTGACTGTGCATCAGAATAAGTTAGCTCCATGCATTCAAGACGTGCTGCATTCCACGATATTGTGCTGTGGCAAACGATACATAAGACAAACTGGCCGGTGTCGGAAGGAGCGCCTCAAGGAACACGCTTACAGCGTTTCCTCGGTGGCGTCTGGTCACCTAGGCATTAACTGCCAAGATGGTGGTTGCTTCCCTGTGTTTCATTTATATGCGGGATGTACAGGGTTCCCTGATCCTCGGGGAGAAAAAATGGCACAGAATTAACCGAAGTAGCCAGACCAGTAGTCAACCGGTAGCCGTTGTTTTATTTTGGAGCCCAAAATTCTCCAAACACGATTTTAGTTCTGTAGAATTAGTACCACATCCTGCCGCTTAAAAATACAAAAGTATACGCCACAGCTATATTGATCTCATCAAACTAGAGTAAAAAAAAGATCAGGTGACTTTCTGGAGAAGGCCTTAGGAGGGGAAGATTAGCGGTTAATAATGCGCCGACAGTCAAGTGCACAATGCGAGTTCACTTTTCTCAGCATGCCCCGCGGTACTGTTAAGGGAGATAGAGCACAGTATATCGTGTTTGGCAGTGAATGTAGCGCAATTTTTTTTATTCACGTTAATGTCGAGCTTGAAAAACTTTGCAGACATAGTCCAAATTTGGTTCTGATGAACGCAAGACGTTGGTGCTACATTCGATTACTTTTGTCGGTTTTTGTAAGATGCACAACAGAAAACACTGGCTATGCCTAAACGTTAAACTTAGAAAAAAACAAGCAGTTTTATTGCCCTGTCAGCGATGTCTTTCGTGGTATTAGCCCCTGAGACATCCCTCTAGGCCTTTATTTCGTGCTGGAATTCTAATGCTACCATGTCAGCACTAACGATCTCAACTTGACGAAGCTGTCGTACTTGCTTCCTAATGCGGACTTGGGACGAGAAAAATACGTCTCTTGGGAAAATTTTCAAAGCGTTCATTGCATTTGGCCTCATAATAGATTAAGCGATTAAGTTATGTGCAGTTTGCAGATGGAGTCACAGGGAAAACTTGACCGGCTGGGCTCTTCACATGGAAATGCCCTTTTAATGCGTGTGCATTAACAGATCACGCAAACAGCAGCTCACATGCATTCACGTAAGCAACGCATGTTCTGTACATCGTACGCGCACACAGTGAAAAAAAATGCCAGGCCTGCGGAAGGTGCAGCAGAGTCACAGCAAAAGCTGGAAGAGTGACTTTTCAGAGAGAGAGAGAGACAGAGAGAGAGAGAGAATTATGTTAATGATGAGCTGGAGAGCCTTTCAAAACACTCATTGGGTGGGTCACTACTGCAAGTACACTTGCTTGATACTCACTAGGGCAATAATAATTTTTTTGCTCAGTAGGCTGGCATTCACTATGCTATTTTTGGTCATTCTTCTGAGAAGCGTTGTGTCCACTAAAATCTTGCAAGAAATCTTTCGCCAATTGTTCATGCAGTGGCTCACGACAATGAAGAATTATGACTGAAGTGGGTATGCGCCGTGATTCATAAGGAAACATGAACAAGCCTTTGTAATGTATTGAAGCATTGGACGATCCACTCGTCACGCTATTTGAAGTGTACAACGAATGGTTGTTCTTTTGCTGTTTTGAAACGGTTTATAAGTCATATTAACGCGGTTGCTTTCCCGACATCAAGCTTGCTTAAGGCAAGTTTGCCAACAAGTCTCGGGAACTGGTGTGGCTAAGTGGTAGAGTTCAGGGGTAGAACTCAGCAGACCCGTGTTTGAGCCCCACTGTGTCATTGGTGCCAGGCTTTTTTTTTAATTTTGCGGGATGTGGTTATGGTCACTGGCGGCGGCGAACAACGCAGCCTTACCCGAGTTGTGATTTCATAACAGCTTTTGCTGTAAAACAGGTTTGTTATTTCCAAACAAATAAAATAGAACAGTCGACGTAACAAACATAGTGCCTGACAATGGCAGCAATGTCGCCAGTGAAACTATTAAAGCAGAATGAAATATCACAGCAAAAAATCACAGCATACCCACCGAGTGAATGATGATGAGTGATGCGAAGTGGCCTTCAGCCTGTCCGTTTGTTCGTTCTTGCTTCCTTCCGTCCACGCGACCATCTGTGCGTCCGTCCGTGCGGCCGTCCGCATGTCTTTGCGTACGTACATCGGTCTGTCCACTCGTTTGTGCGTCCATCGGTGCGTCTGTCCGTCTGCTAGTCTCTCTGGCCGTCCATCCATGCATCCGTCTGCGTGTCCGTCTAGTAAGCACTACAAGTAACGCCATCTTGCAACCCCTGTTGCACCTACCCGCTCTAGAGTGGGTATGTGCCAAGCGTGTCACGCCGAAAGACATGGGACATTGCTTGACCCTAAAAAGCTTCGCTCCAATAAGAGCGAGATTCCTTCGTATTGCGCAAGGATTCTATATTTTTGCCAACGTTCTCCTAGGGTGCTGCCACCAATAGAGCTCAGAGCACTAGCGCGTGAGGCCGATAGCAACGAGAGCCTAAACGAATAGCCCACCAGGTATATATTACATTGGTGCCTGAGCTATATGAGCTTCAATATTAATGTCAAAACCATGAAAGCCAAGACGCATTTTGGGCACACGCTAAAAAGTCGTCCCGGTATACTGAGTAAAAAATGGCATTACACTGAGGGAGCCGCCACGGGCAGTGTAAATGAACAGTTATTACTTTTTTGTTGTATAGTTGCGCTCGGTCTTAGCGTATATTAGCTCTTGTTGCCAGCGCTAGAAAATTATCCAAAGTGGTCAAGTAGCCAACGTATTTTTGTCACGACTGCCTTTTATATAAGAAGCCAATATGGCCTAGAGTAGCCATATCTGGCAACCCTGATGAATACTCATTTGGACTATCACAATAGAATCTGCATCGCTTTCACTGTCACGTGCGTCTTCAACAACATGTGTAATCGCTGATTTGCCGTAAATTAGGAATTACGCTATTCCCTTCCTGTACATATTCGCTGTCTCAACTGTCGCCTCCTGTACAGATGTTAGAATCGGTCGTAATATTTTTATATCAAACAAAAAGAAGCGTTTTTCGCCTAGAATGTAACCTGAACTCCAATTCAACGCCTCACTTCGGAACCCAATTTCGAAGCTCCGTAAGATAAGTGAAACAAAGCAGTGACTATACTAGTTTTAACAAGTGTTCATCATCATCCCCCACGGAAATGTAGATTGATAGACACTAATATTATCTCTAAATGACGAAACACCCTTCCAATTTTCATTCTGTATGCACAAGATTACGGGGACGGTACCAGGACGGCTATCAACAAGCGAGCTACGCTTGCGTCTGAGGAGAAGTCATTAGCATTACAGGACCTTGCGCACATCGCGCTCTCTGTTTTAGCCTGGCAAACTAAAGAAGCGAAAAAAGATGTGTTAGTTTGTTTATAACTGAAAACTTGAAAAACACCTTAAAGGCCGTGCTGTGTGCAAGACTGCAATTCTAACCTTATGGTTTCTTTTTTTTCATTCTTACGCGTACCCTATACATACTGGTTCCTTGAACAAAACTCTCAGTTTGTAGGCAGTGTCCATCCTTGTATCCCTTTTAAGGGGCGAAGCTCCTCTTAGTCTAACCTTGACATGCGTCACATGTAACCGAGAGAAGAAGAGATGAGAAAGAAAATAAGGCAGTATCTCCCGAACAGTATATTAGACGGCGCTGTCTCAAAGATGTACCCACTAACTGCACTTGGGTGAGGATATTCTATGTGGCGCTGTACCGCTACTCTTCGATTTTCTGCTGTGTAGGCGGTGCCTGTCCACGCGAAGAACGAGTGCCTCTCTCAGCACCCTGTATAGTCACCGTGTACGCGGTGCATCGTTGGTGGAACATGGACGAAGCAGAGTGGCGGGCGCGTTGAAGACGGTTGTGCACGGCTTCCTAGGCTCGCGTCTCGTCAGTGTAATCCGCGTGCCGTCTGCATTCTCAACCTGATCGGACGCACGGGAGCATGCACGGACAGACGTAGCTTCGCCCACTCATCATCATTAACAATGTGGATATAATGTGATTTTTGTCGTCTCCTTACTCTGTTCCTTCAAGTTTTGTGCTAGCCTTGCTGCGTTTCTCAGGGCATGCCTAGACAGTGCCGTAAAGCAACGAATGACTGTGCGCTTAACGCTAGTTGTTTTCAAACTTTTCTGAAATGTCTACTGCAAGCAGGATTATGGCCCTTGTGATCGAGCAAGGGGCCCACAACGCGCCCATAATGCCACACATGAACATGTGTTTAAGCGTGTTGTTATCGGTAGGAGGGGGACTTCAAAACACCTACTCGTTCCTACGTGACTTCAATATAGCGTTTCTTTCTTGATGGGTTCGTATAAACAGCGTGATTCTGGGGTAAAAAACATGTTTGCCGCGTAAACAGTTTGGGCTGAATTCTCCCTCGAGTGAAAGTTCCTCAGATCTTTCAATTCTACCATTCTTGATTTCTTACTCATGGACAAGATGATAACTTTCGTTCACAATAAGTGACTTCCACCCAGACGTCGACACCGGATTTTCTGCGAAACAAACTCTTTCATGCTACAGCGTGAATACGCCGTGCTTTTGTGAGAGAACAAAGAAGAAAGTAAATGTGTAGTGCAACGCCGATCAAGAACCTTATTTCATTTGCTTTTACATACAGCATCCATAATGAGTTTCTTTTTTTATAATATGCCGATGCCTGCAGTGAAGCTGTCACAGTATTCTACTGAATGTTACAATAAAGAAGAAACGAAATACGCCTGTTAGAAGAGCTCTTGTTTGCACACAATGGTGTGAAGACGCGAAAGAACCGCGAGGACTTGTCGTTGGGCCTTTACTTATTCTAATATTTATAATTGGCCTACCTCTGTACGTGTCTTGCAACTATCGCTTGTTCGAAGACGACTGAGTCATTTATCGAACAATCACTAGCACATCGAATCAAGATTAACTGCAGGAGGACGTTAGCTGTCTACAGCAATGGGTTACCATTGGTTAATGGATCTTTATCCTATTGTGCAAACTGGTTGTATTTTCTCGTCATCGCGATCCATTTGTTTACCAATAAACAATGAGTCATATGCCCGTGTTCGCTGTGCAGACGTACAAGTATCTAGTTGTTACCATAACGAAAGGTTTATTCGGGCGTGCACACATCACAAACATCATTTTACCTGCTAACAAATTACTTGGTTTTCTCAAGCGGCATCTCATACTCACCCCCGAAGCTATGAAACTACTGGTCTACGAGGCAATTGTTAGAGCGAAACTTGAATATGCATCCGCCTTATGGAATCTTCACCAACATATCTGATAAAGACACTCGAGCCATTCAATACCGTGCCACAATGTTCATTCATTTTAATTATTGATACGACGCAAGCATATCATACTAAATATATTTAAATTTCCTACATTTTTGTAAACGTCGGCGCACTTCAACCCTGTCACTTTTTCCACAAGTTCTATCCCACCTCGCTTAATCACCAACCCAATATGTCAACCCAGCTGCCAGAAAATCTCATCGAACATGACACACTTTTCATGCGGACCACCTTCGCATGCGCCCTACGACCTTTTTCGCCCATTATTTTGCCGTGCCGCTACAGAGTGGAACAACCTGCCTCGCCAGATTATTGCTGTAGAAAACTGATTGAAGATGGAGCTAGGGGTGAAAAAAAGAAGAGGTTGGTCTGGGGCACGCTCTGTACATTTTTTAGATGCTCGTTCTGTCAACATTAAACAAAGACGTAACAGAGCTGCGGTCCGTCTGGTCCTTCTAAAACATGGTGCCATGACCAGGATACATAAGGAAAGATGCGAAGACTTCAACCCCTTTCGCAACAATGGGTTGAAGAACAAAACAGCGGTAGCTTGCTCAACGACGAACCGCCGCGGGAAGGACCATGACCGATGACTGTTGGTGACGCACCTACACACTCAATAGCTTTTTAAACAATTTTATGCATGAACAGAGAGGTTCTGTCGAAGAAGCGGAAGACGCTTTGAGCAACTGTGACAATGCTTATGAGCGAAATCGGTAAGAAGATAGAAGAACCCTTACAAAAATAGACTTTGAGTTTCAATAGATCACATACCGAGGCCTTTTTTACTCAATAGATGGTCAACTAAACGGCACCTTTTGATGAATGCACTCATTGAAAATTCAATTGACATGAGGTATGAAATAGTCAATTCACTCTCACTCTTAACGTTTTTAATTGACAGGCGTTAAGAAATGGTCAATTTAACCACAGCCGCAACATATTTATTTGACATGCGTTAAGAAACGTTCACCCCGAACCACAGTCACTACCTAATTGTTTAATTGACCTTGTATTGATCCCTCTGAAGGAGAGATAGCTGATGATAGATGTTGACGCCTAGCTACATAAACATCAGGGGCCCAACGCACAAAACGTGCGTGTGTGCGTGTGTGCATGTTTGTATGCATGTTCTGCAGTTTTATTGCGGATATATTTCTGCAAGATGCATTCCTCAATGTGGGCCCAGCATCATGAATACAGTTGCAGCTATCCTGAGAGCAGCAATGTAATACATAAAACTATACGCAAGGAAATGTTTTCAGGTACTTGCTGTGAATGCCGTGGTTTACGCAGACTATCTGCTCAAAAGTGAAGAAGCTACTCCGCTGCATGCGATGCAATCTTTATGGTACAAGGACAGTTGTGCCGGCGGCACGGTTGCTCATCAGACCCAACATCGGAACCTTCCTGCGGAAAAATGGACACCTCGCTCACATGCAACACTTCGGCGCGCCCTTCTTTCTGCTAACTACAGAAATAGACGCCATCCCTTTGATTTGTGATCAACATTCACTGCCTTTCTTGGATCTGAAAATCACCTTCCCCAGTTGATTATTTTGAAAGTAAGTTTGTCATTTTTCTTTGGCTTCATACGTTCTATTCCTAAGTTATGAAGACCGAAAAAAATTGCCCGCAGCTTCCCTCGGGGGAACACTGAGGAGGATGCGGAGCATATAATTGGTTAACGGGGTGTTAAAATGCGACTTACTTGGGTCGATGGCTAAATTGGTTAACGTGGTTGTGAAATGTGGTGTTATATTGCGACTTACTTGGGTCGATGGCTAAATTGGTTAACGTGGTTGTAGGAGGGGGGTGTTAAATGAGTGAACACGTACACACGTATGCGAAAGGGCGGCGCTGGTCGAAGGGACGTCCGATCATTGTGTTTGTGGATTCGTTGGCATTCATTTCACGGCGACTTCGGACGTCAACGCGCCGTACAAACCAACGGACGAGCGGCAACTGAGCGAGCGAGCGCCGACCTTGAGTATATATACAGCGCGACGGCGCATGCGCTGTCAGCTGTCGAATGTTCTCGAAGGAGAAGCGCGCGCGCGGCAGAGATGGCGACGGCGCGACGGCGCATGCGCTGTCAGCTGTCGAATGTTCTCGAAGGAGAAGCGCGCGCGGCACAGATGGTGGGCGACAGCGCGGACGGCGCATGCGCGCACGTCATCTGTCTAATGTTCGAGAAGCGGTACGGACGGCGCGGACGGCGCACTACAAGGCGCGAGTATAAGATGCTTCCGCATCTAAAAGTATTGTGCATAGAATGTGCTTGGAATAGTCAACTCCGTAATTATTCGGGTTTACAGTATTAAGCCGTCCTCTCATAGATACTTTATTTTTATAACAAGACCTCTTTTTTCTTGCATTTTTTCGCAGGTAGGCCTCACCCTATGTTATTCGGAAACAGGCGTTTCACTAAGTGATCCTAGGCGTCTATTGTCGTTTTGGTAAAAATAAAATAGACGCTAACAGATCTGCGTTTTGCTTCTTGGATTGAACCGTACATAGAACACCATGCATCACTGTGTACGTGCATGTGTGGTATTATTCATGTGAGTTTTGTACCCGTGTCCACATTTGTGATTATCACCAAGTCTATACCTCGTTTGAGGGTGTGGTGAGTAAGGGGGTTTACTCAATGGGCCCAGGTCATCGGACGCACTCAAGACAACCTGATAACACGAAGACGTTCTTTGTATCGGACGAGGACAAGAATACACACGAAGAAAGCTCACAATGATAAACAGAAAGTTTACAATAAAGTTTCTTTTGCGCGAGAAGAAAGTCTACGTTGTTACGGTCAGCATGCTTCGCTTCCACGACATCAAGTCTAGAAAACCACTCACGCGCACCGTCGTTGCGGTGACCGCAGCACCGGGCAACGTGGCGTTGTGTCCTTCGCAGTAGCGTCCAGGGTGAGACACGCCTTCTCGTGTAGCTCGCTGGCTCGAGCTTAAGTCGTTGTCCCGCACCAAGACGTCTTGTGGACGTCCAGGTCACGCTCGACTGAAGCGAGCGCCCAGGACACGGAGTCGAAAGCCCCGACAACCGTCGAAGCCGGCTGCGTACGTTCGCTCTGAGACCAGAACATTGGCTGGCCCTGAAGAACGTTGTTTCGGACCAACCCGGGGGTGAGGTGGGGCGATGCCCAGTCCAGGACGCACCCGAGGACTTCAACGCCGAGACGAGGCCCAGACACCGAGGGTCAGAACGAGCAGTCGGGGCGTGGCCCGAATTAACTTGTTCTTGCGCTCTGCTCTCAGAGGTTAGCCGAGCTGTCCCCGTGGCTTGGGAGCTTTTTTAGGAGGCACGCGCATGAGCACGCGCATAGGCGAGCTTCATCGTTTCACCGCTATCACCATCATTGTGATTCCCGGTCACCAGAAATC
>WOVY01007750.1:0-40874 GCA_013436015.1 Rhipicephalus annulatus | reverse complement strand
TTTAAGAATAATGTACCAGAACTTCAAATAAAACTGGAGATAACGGTGAAAATCACCCAAAATCACCAGATAATATGCCAAGAAGGACGCATCACTTGTGCGAAATGCGCGAATGTCGACCCAGTAAAAGTTATGCAATTCTTCTTTATTAATTATGAGTCCGTGGAGCTTAAAGATGTGATATTTAAAACAAATTGAGCAACAAACTGAATACGTTCCATTCAATATGGTACTCAAATCAAATAGTGCAGATCAATAAATAAGTTATTTTCGAATACCTCCCAAATGAGAAGCACTCACTGAAAGACCTTAAAAGAACAAGCTGTTTGCAGAGCGGTGGTAATTTTTTTTCGTTTTAAGTATAGTGAATAGTTAAAATGTATGTAGCTCAAATTTTACGAAACTATAGAACATTAACACACTCCAGGGTCAATGAATATTTTTGCTTGAAGCCATAGTGTCGCAGAAGTGACTGTCTCCTCATCACACTGATATGTCGTGAGATTCATAATATTGAGTAAGAAAACATTATGTACTATAAAGGTATTGGTCTTACAAGACCAATAACTTTAAGCTACTGAAGTAAGTGCTGTATCCATTCTGTGTTTGGAAAATGCTCCTAAGGCTCTAGTCCCTGCTCTATACGAGGTTACCCTCAATTACATAACAATGGTAGTTTCTGTCGCTTTATTGTAACGACAAGGTTACAAGTTAACGGTTCGAACATTTGTTTTAATACGTGTTTAGAATGCTAGGCCAGTTTTATCATGATTCTTCTACTATTAAATTACTAGTGATTCATACTGGTATTTATATGGCTCAAAATTTCATTGTTCGCGCAACTCTGTAGACACTTCTCTGTCATTTCAGCACATGTGTAGCAAATACGATGATGCACATTTTTTTTATAGGGCTGCTCCTTGTTCTAACGCTTCCAGAAGAGATAATTCCAAATAAATTATGATGAAGATATGTGGCGTTTAACGTCCAAAAACCATCATATCATTATGAGAGACGCGGTAGTGGAGGGCTCTGAAAATGTCGGCCACCTGGGTTCTTTAGAGTACACCCAAGTTCTGAGCACACGGGCCTCAAATAATTCATAGAAACAGCTCAGAATATTACGAAAATATGCTGGAAGTTTACGCATACGAAGATCCAAGTCGATTCACACGATTGTTACGCTCTGCAATACTATTGTTCTCCCTATCAAAATGGGAGACACCTAAGTACCCGTGGTGGCTCTGTCCCTTAGTGTGCTTGTAAGAATGAGTACAGAGCATTTCCGTTTTTTACACGTGTGAAAACCCAACCATATTTAGCCACCTGTTCAGCCATGAACAAAACTTTTATCCATGTTTGCTTTATATTACGACAACTTGCAGAATTCCACATGAAAATGGTGAGGAAAGGCTTCTCCTTCCGCATCGCACTATTACATGTAGCGGCAACGAAAGCAGAACCATGGTCTTTCAGAGGCAGAGCTTATCTACAGCAACAGTGTTGTTGGCTTTTGGTATCGTGTGATATTACTTCAGTGCGTACGAACTAAGAACAGAGGTAATTCAAGTGCAGCGCTGGGTACCGGAAATACGTAGCGTATGTCCAATGCCCACGATATATTAGCAGAAATGTAACAGCTGACGCACAAAAAACTATATAAATTTTTAATGATGTTTTTGCAAAATGCATGGCAGTTTTTCCTGCAAACGAACCTATTACTCAATGCTAACTGAAGTGGATGAAGGTGTCATTTGCTAGTTAATTTTTTTTCATGACTCTTTCAACGGTCATGCCCTGTGGTTTTGTTCTTGTTTTGCTTGAAGGTTGGCTTTATATGGAGAAGGAAACGACAGGTGATACGAGTAGATGGCAAGTACTTAGCACTTGCGATATCGAAAAACGATGACCGTAGACAGACGCTGGTAACGTGAAAGCGTGTAGTAACTTAAGAAAGCTGGCGCGAGTCCTATTTTATAATAGAGCGAAAAACTCATAATATACACGAAACATTTATCGTCGTGGTCCACTCGAGTGACGCAAGAAAGTCATCACGTGGTGACCCCACCGTGAGATGTCATTTCTACTTCAGAGCTGACTTAAGTTTGCGATGTCACGTTGATCGCACTATGACGGGATGTAACTTGATAGCGCGTGATGCCGTCATCACATGACAGCTGTCGTGTAATCATAGGTGAGCCGATTATGGAAATAGTGCAAAACCAGGTAAGGTGCAGAAAGATTTCGGGGTTTAGTGGGGCAGGATCAGTACGTTGGCTGTGAGGCAAAAGAAGCAGAAGAGGGCTTTTAAATTGGAATCGTTGTACGAGGATGCTTAAAGAACCCTGCGAGATAATTCGTTTATTTAATAATTTATTTATTTATTTTGTTGATTTGTTTACGCTCTTTAGTGGCGACATTCATTGCATTTTTTTCTTTGTGTTTCACAGCCCTTACATTTAGATTTTCAAACTACAACGTGTATTAGATAATTTTTGAACGTTTATCTGATTTTTCTTTGCTTTTTTTGTTTATAACTGCTATAACGACGATGTTCCTAATCATGCTTTTGTCCTTCCTTATGCAGGCTATAACTCTGAAAAGGGGCTTCAGTGGTGAATGAATGATGATGATAAGCATGTTATGCCCCCTGACTGAGAGCTTTAGCGTAGTACAGTTATATAATTGTACTTTGCAAACTACCGAACACCACGCAAAATAAAGGCAAGTGTGCACCTTGACAATGAAGCACACTGGTATGCGTGAACCAAGTACGCTTACATATTAGAAACTTAGCAAAACTATCCGGATAAGCCCCCAGTGGAAGTGCTCGTTTAAAAAGGTTTTATGAATGCCAGTAAGCCTAATTCGCTACTAAAGTTTTTTCTTTTGTCATTTCGCCGAGGCACACATTAGTATTTATTGAGACCACATCTGTAAAAAATCTAACGTTCATTTGTGCAAGAATGATTAAATGCTAGTTTTTGTCACCTGCGTCAGGACACGGGGACCATACGATTTGCGCGCTTCGAGGATAGGCTGCGTGACAACGTAGAACAACTATGTCGATTATTATAAAGAAAATGATGTACCTTCCTTTACCTCAACATAACGACCAGCTGCGCGGGGCGTTCGGTAACTTCTGTTCAGCGTGATACTAGCGCCGGGTGCAGATGTTTATCGGTTGGGCGAAATTTTCCAAAACCAATGAAAATAACGACAAGCCACGAGCGCTTGTTTTAACTGAGCAATTATTGCAAAAAGTCCACAGATATGTGGTTCTCGGAAACCAAAACAAACAAAAAATGAGCCGCACAATCCCACCTTTCAAGGCCAGTTATAGGCCATGAATTTGTATGGAATGACCCATCAATCAAGATGTCTGATTTTTATTTGGTAATATATATATATATATACATATATATATACTGTGATGTAACGGTGAAGGCAAATTTATTAGGCCCAGAAGACACGATGAAGCGACCACGCCCAAGGCACAGAACTCAGACAAGCAAAGTCCCCACAGCAGATGATGACGACCACTCATGATGACGAACATGTGTAAAGATAGTGGATGTGCTTAATGAATGCCTACACTAACTTTTCCCCCACGTGAAAGCGGTCATTTTGACCGCATTTCTTGGACGCAGTTTAAAGCGACGATGAACGCCGTATGAAAGGCTTCATGTGGGATACGTGGACTATTTCTGCTGCCCTGTAGCGGCGGTCCGTCGGAAGGAAAACGGGTGCCACGCGAAAATTCACAGGAGACGTTTGCTCCAAGATTGTGTAGGGGCCAATAAAACGTAATTGAAACTTCTCGCACAGTCCGGGAGTGCGAATGGGTGTAAGGAGGACTTCGTTGCCAGGGCTGAAAGACACGGCACGATGAGAGGCATCATATTCAAGCTTGCGATCCTGTTGCTTGGCTTCAGTGTTGACGCGAGCCAGCTGGCGGCAATAAAGAAGACGAGACGCGTATTCTTCACTTGAAAATGAACATGGTTCAACAGCTGCAGAGAAGAACGAGACATAGAGGAAAGAAGAGGGGAAGCGACCGTGTACGAGGTAGAACGGCGAGTAACCGGTTGTGCGCTGTACAGAGGTATTATACGCAAAAGTGACAAATGGCAAAATGATGTCCCAGTTTCTGTGGTCGGGTTCGATATACAACACTATCATATCTGGCAGTGTACGATGAAAGCGCTCAGTCAGGCCGTTCGTCTGAGGATGGTAACTGGAACTTGTTTTGTGTGTAGTGCCGGATGCCTTGAGCACTTCTTCCACGAGTTTTAAAAGAAATACTTTTCCACGGTCGCTCAAGATTACACGAGGAGCTCCGTGTCGAAGGATTATTGCTCGAAGGATGAAGTCGGTCACTTTCGAAGCTGATGCAGAAGGCACGGGAGCTGTTTCGGCGTAGCGGGTCAGGTGGTCGACAGCTTTAACTATCCATCGGTTGCCCGTGACAGTCATAGGAAGCGGACCATACAGGTCAATGCCAACTACCTCGAATGGCTGCAGGGGACACGGGAGCGGTTGTAATTGTCCACTTCGAGTTGATGTAGGTAGCTTGCGACGCTGACAAAAGGCGCATGAGGCAACGTACTTCACGACACAGGTGGACAAGCCCGGCCAGTAGTAGTGACATCTTATGCGGTCATACGTTTTCTGGAAGCCCATGTGTCCAGCCGACATGTCGTCGTGATATGTCTTGAGGACTTGAGCTCGAAGACAGTGAGGTAGAACGGGCAGCCAGCGTTGACCATCAGGGTGGTAGATATGACGGTCCAGGACGTGGTTCTTGAGCTTGAATTGCGTCAGCTGTCGGCGAAGACGGGCGTTGGGGGGCCGTCAAGTGCCGTCAAGACGCTCCATGATGCGGCGACAGTAAGGTTCAGCACGTTGGTGAGATAAGAACAAACCACACTCGCTTGGAGACGTTGGGTCCACAGTAGCTAATGACGAAACATGTAGGGAAGAGACGGCCGAAAGCTTCTCGAGTGCGGCAGTGGCGGGTTTGTTAAGCGGCTCCGAAGAGAGCGGGCAACGCGAAAGTGCGTCAGCGTCTTGATGCTTGTTTCTCGACTTGTATGTGATCGTGAAGTCGTATTCTTGTAAGCGAAAAATCCAGCAACCAAGGCGGCCGGACAAGTTCTTGATTGTCGAGAGCCAGCACAAGGCGTGATGGTCCGTAGCCACAGTAAAGTGGCGTGCGTGGAGATAAGGTCGAAATTTTTGTATCGACCATACGACCGCTAGGCACTCCTGTTCGGTGATGGTATAATTCTTTTCGGCAGGGGTCAGCGCATGGCTCGCGTATGCGATGACTTTCACACGTGAAGATTTGTCTCGCTGTAGGAGAATTCCACCAATGCCTCGACCACTAGCGTCTGTATGCAGGAGCGTAGGCGCAGTTTCGTCGAAATGGCAGTGGACTGGTTCGGATGTGAGTGCACACTTCAGTTTGGCAAACGCCGCTTCACATTCAGGAGACCACACAAAGGCGACGCCTGATCCGAGGAACTAGTGCAATGGTGAAGCTATTGAGCCGAAGTCTCGAATTATTCGGCGAAAATAAGAAGCGAGCCCAAGGAAACTGCGCAACTATTTGGCTTTTTCAGGACGCGGGAAGTGTAGGACAGCGGAAATCTTGTCAGGATCGGGACGAATACCGTCCTTGCTTACGATGTGGCCTAACACTTTAATCGTCTTGCTCGCAAAACGGCACTTCTTGGTGTTCAGCTGAAGGCCTGCGTTTGCAAGGCACGTAAGAACTTCATCCAGTCGTTGCAAAGTGCTGAGGGAAGGTTGACGAGAAAATAACGATATCGTCTAAATAGCACAAGCAGGTCTTCCACTTCAAGCCTCGTACAACTGTGTCTATCATCCGCTCGAATGTTGCTGGAGCATTGCAAAGGCCGAATGGCATGACGTTGAATTTGTACAGCCCATCTGGCGTTGAAAACGCTGTCTTTTCTTTGTCATCCTCGTGCATGGGTATTTGCCAGTAACCTGAACGCAGGTCTAAGCTTGAGAAATACTCAGCACCTTGCAGTGAATCCAAAGCATCGTCTATGCGCTGCATGGGGTAAACACCCTTGTGGGTAATCTTATTAAGTGCTCTGTAGTCCACGCAAAATCGCACGGAGCCATCTTTTTTCCTTACTAAAACAACAGGGGATGACCAAGGACTCGCGGAGGGACGTATAATGTTCCGTTGCAGCATATCGGCTACATTTTGTTCAATGATCTCACGCTCGGACGAAGAGACGCGATATGGTCGATGGCGTACGGCGGAAGTGCCATCGGTCTGGATACGATGCCTAATAATGGACGTCTGTCCCAGAGATGAGGATTGGGCATCAAACAATTTCCTATGCTTTTGCAGCAAGGCAAGCAACTCATCTGTCTGTGGAGAGGTCAGTTCTGCACTAATGGTCGCAGCAAGAACAGAAACGCTTGATGAACGTCCAATAGAAGAATGGTCAGAACACGCTGGCATAAGCGGGACAACAGAGACAGGTTGAGATTCAGAAACGCAAGTCATTGTGGTGCCTTTAAGAATGAGAATTTTCTCAGAAGTCTGGTTTGCAGTGTAGAGAAGTCCGGAGCCATAGTGGAACCGCGCTAGACCTGAAGCAGGGGCTATACCTCTTGCGAGACAGCGTGAAGATGGTTGGACAAACACGTCACCAGAGTCGATCACATTAGAAGTGATGGCAACTATCCGCTGATGACGAGGTGGTAGCTCGGTATCTTCAGCAGCGAGCAAGCGAACGGGCTTGTCATCCGCATACAGGGCATAGTCTGTTTCCATCATATGAACAACGTTTTCTCGATAGCAGATGGAAGCGTTCGTCGTAGACAGAAAATCCCAGCCTAATATAGGCTGGTGGGCACACGAACTCAGCACAGCAAGCAGCAAAATGAAGAAGACCAGCTATGAAAACACGAGCGGTAATATAGCGGCAGGTCTAATGGCGTCCCCTTGAGCAGCGTGCAGTGTAGGTCCATCATAAGGGGTGGTGACTTTTCGCAGACGCGAGCAAAAAGAACGATCAATCACAGACAAACAAGCACCAGTGTCTAATAAAGCGTCCACGTACACACCTTCAATTAAAACAGATATCGTATTATATGGACGCACTGGAGGAATTTCTGTCTTTTCGTTCGATGCAGCTTTTCCTCCAAAAGCTGAAGAGGTTAGTTTTTCGGGCGTTTTGAATTGCGAGACAGGTCGCAATGGAGACGTGGAACGGCGGAGGGCTGAGGGTGAGCGGCGTCTAGTAGAGCGGTAAGAACTGGTTGGCTCAGATGTCGCAATTGGAGACGGTGAGCGACGTAGCGGCGGATCATGAGGATGACGTTGGAAAGCGTACCAGCTTGTCCCATCATCCAGTCCGTAGGTGTCGAATCCACGACGCTCGTCCTGGTGACGCTTCCGACAGACGTGTGCGATGTGGCCCCAATAGCCGCAGTAATAACAGATCGGACGAGGCGGCCGCCATGGTGGGTGAAAGGGCTGGCTAGGCGCACTCGGAGTCAACGAAGCCAGCGGGACAGGCGTCGAGTGTGCGGGCATCAGTTGTACGACGGGTGGTGAGCCAGCGAGGACTTGTGCGTACGTCGGCTGGAGTCGTGGTACTGGAGAGTCTACATACGCTGGCCCGGTCATGGACGCCAACTCCTCTTTGATAACGTCGCGCAAAACAGTCTTGAAGTGGGGAGGTGGACTCGGTGCCATTGAGAGGCCGAAAGATGGCAGCTCTTCCCGTATAATCGCCCGGATCATAGCACGCAATGAGGCATCAGTCGCGGTGGAGTTTTCAGCGCTGTCTGGTAGTAACCGTTGCCATTCAAGTTCCTCTAGGCGTTGGCACGTGGCAACAACGTAAGCGACTGTAGTCAGGTTTTGAATGACCAAGGCATTGAACGCGACCGTGCCGATCCCTTTCAATAGATGACGAACTCTCTCTGATTCAGACATGGACTTGCTGAAACGGTGACAAAGAGCAAGCACATCTTTTATGTACGATGTGTAGGGCGCACCGCATTGTTGCTTGCGAACATCCAGTGTCTTCTTCGCGAGAGCTGAACGAACCACCGGGGTGCCGAAAATTCGGCGAAGCTGTTGCTTGAAACGTGTCCAGTCCGCAATGTCCGTTTCTTGATTGAAAAACCATGTTTTCGCTACGCCTGTCAGATAGAAAGAAACACAGCGAAGCTTGGTAGGATCATCCCAGTTGTTAGTGGAACTCGCTCGATTGAACTGGTCCAACCAATCCTCCACATCTTCACCTCGAAGTCCGGCGAACGTGGGCGGCTCACGCTGGTGCGCGGTGATAATCCACTATGGATAGGCCACGGTAGCCGGGGCCGTGGAGGTAGACGCAGAAGCACCGGTTGGCTCGTCCTGAGGCATGTTAACGGACACCTGGCACAAACGACAACCTGAGCGGAGCTTCAGGAGGCAGATCGGGCTGGGAGAGGACGGAAGATCGTAGAGCACACTCCACAACTTGTGATGTAACGGTGAAGGCAACATTTATTAGGCCCTGAAGACACAATGAAGCGACCACGCCCAAGGCACAGAACTCAGACAAGCAAAGTCCCCACAGCAGATGAAGATGACGACCACTTATGATGATGAACATGTGTAAAGATAGTGGATGTGCTTAATGAATGCCTACAATACATACACACACACATATATATATATATATATATATATATATATATATATATATATATATATATATATAGTAATGTCTCTAGAGGTTACAATGGTACATATTCCTAACTAGCCTGGTCAAATTGTTTGTAGAGGGCAGCTTTTTTGCTTTCATAGAGTCAGGTCATATCACATATCCACTTCCAGTCCGTAGTCATATAAGGAGTGCGCCAAGTCTGTTCCGTGCTATTGATCAGTTAGGCATCTCCATTCAATATTTAAAGCGCAGAGCTAGGACAGCGCGGGAGTTTCACGTCTCATGCCTTCTAATGTAGCATACCAAGAGCTGTCGACTTCCAACTGTTACTCCAGGAAAGAAGAGGACCTATGGGACAATAGAGCGAGATTCTGCATGTTCGTGAAGCATATATAGTAAAACGCGCAGTGCAGATTGGAAGTTTTGCTCTTTTGACATGCGCACTGACGCAGCTGTCAGTATTTGTCTCAGAAAAATTTATCTTTTAACCATTGTGAGTTGAGCACTGTGTGTCTTTTCTTCCTCCGTCCCCGTCGTTATTTTCATTGTGTATTTTAATATACCAATGGTAGGTCAGTTTTGTCGACATCACTTGGTTTTCCTTTTTACGACCTTTTTTTTTGGACTCGACCAAAGTGAGGTTGAGAAAGGGGGGGGGGGCAGGGGCTAAGCTGCGGTGAAGCGTGGCTCCTTTTAAAGCAGAACCCTTCCCCCCAGTGAGGTCGATCAATCTTGTTTGTTTCGTCTCCTGTTCCTGAGTAGCGCGTCGTTAACTACAACAGCCAATGCCCATTTTCTTTTTTGTCCCACTGCGCACCTAGTGCCCAAGTTTCACGCATAAGGAACTATTTTCGTCACGCAGTAATACACTTTCTCAAAAAAGACATTGTGTTTATTATCTTTACACTACATAGACTTTGGCTTGTCTAAAACACCTCGTGTTTTAAGTGCCTTTAAACGCGGGAAAAATGTGTCGGCATGACGACTAAATCCCACGTGCGAGTCTCGTAGGCATCCGCCGTGTTTTTCCAAGAGCACGCAAGATGGCGCAACAATACCAAGCGGAAGCTACCTCAGGCGAAAGCTCGATAGAAATGAGATCATGTGCGAGTTGGCTGCCATGTTAGTGTTCTAAGATCGATTCATCAAGCGCAATAACACATGGCTTGGTAGTACCAGGAGACCAAAGGCCTTAGGTTTGTTACCCAGACAACTATTTACTGTCGTAAAATGGTTAATTATAACACAAGGAACTGAGATCAACGGCTTTCTTTGGCGTAATCGATAACCCTGGTAGCGCCAGCCAAAAGGCGATGTCCTTTACGCCTGCTCACGTCTGATTAGACTTGCTGTTGTAGAATTAGCTTGGAATTGCGTGGGTTTGTAAGCCTATGCAGAGAGTTAAGAATGAAGGTGAAATTCTGTACTTGCCATAACTTGTTAAATATATTACGAAAGTATATCATTACGATAAAATAAATAAATACAACAACGAACAGTTTTTAGCGGCGTCTTTGCTCAGGAATGTAAAAAGTGATCTATTTTGCTAAACAGCAATATCCAAAGAAACGCATCTTTTCATCCGATAATGAAGCTTCAGATACAGCCATCTTGCTAATACATGACTATATAAGGATCAGGGGGTCAAGCTATTATCACATCAGGACGCATTAAAATGCAGCATGCGAAGGTTATAATGAGACATTATTGAACGTCTTATTGTATCAAATCTAGAATTAAAAAGCAGAAAAAATTATCAATTTTAAATTAAAGCCGTCAGTCAATTGAGTAATGCTATAAATTATGTTCTGCCTATCTAATGTATCGATGAATAATCAAAGAGTCATGGTGTACTATAGAATCATCTCCACCGCTTGAATTCACCATAGTGTACTAAGCTATCCGCGGTGCGCGCGGACTTCTATTTCAATTGCTAAAACATTCGACAATCTTACAATACAACAAGGCCCCACTTGAGCTGATCAATAAAGTAGTACCAGGGTTAGCATAAGAAAGTTGGTGCCGCAGAAAGAGTCAGGCAGACCCAGCGCAACGGTGACATAGTTTTTGTGCGATGGCCGTCAGCCGCTATAGCTGCCCATACTTAATTTATGACTATCAGCCAAGCGGTAAAAGTTGATCGACGTATTGGTGCACATATATTAGTTATGTGCGTACCAAGCACGCCACATGCACTGGTGCCTAACCAATGTTAGAAGACAGTTTGAACGACCCCGTAAAGTTTTAGAGGAACTCCAGCACGCCAAATAAATATTGTCAACATCAGAACAGCGCCCCATAGCCTAAGTAATCACCTCATCCTCAAAAAGTGTTATCAACCTTCCTTTCAATGCTTCGAATACTTGCAGAGCTCGAAGCTCCTTACAGAATTCCATTTTCAAGCTCATAATGCAGCCACAGCATTAGCCATGGCACTGTACAAGCACTCGAAATAGAGAGCCATAATCACACTCCCTAGCGACATGTCGAAATCGGGCAAGCAAGGTGGGTATATCTATTATCGTATACATCGCCCCCCCTGGTGCACCGCCTCAGTGCCCGGAGTGCCTACACCAGGCCATCTGGCCACTAGGTCCATTAAGACAATTAGTGTGCGACTTCCTCAGAGAGAACATATACCAGTCTATCGCGTATGCAATACGACCAATCTACTTACGCTGCGTTTGCCACGTCTCCACAGAATAATGTAATTGTACCGAGTCCATGACACTATATATCGATTTCGCATTACATATAGTAGTGGTACTTGAATACTTTTGGCGCCCGCGACGTACTGTATTGATCGTCAGGGTTATCGATTGCGCTGATCAGTGATTGGGTGCCATCATGCTCGTACGGATAAGCAACACAAGATGTTGCATGTATTTATATTATAAACCTTAAAAACCCAGCGTTGTTCAGCAATCTCTTCCTCTCTGAGCTAATTTACTGCGTCAGCATCATATTCTAACTGCCTGTTTTACAATTTATATAAGTAGACGTCAATCAATAGAAAAAGGGAGGAAGCAATATTGCTGTAGGGAAAACAGAATTTAAATAAACTATTCGGTTAAGCAAACAAGTGCATACCACCAATTCATAAGCATTTGGCGACTCTGCAGACTTGTTTCCTTACACAGTGCACCCTCAGGTAGGTGAACTGAAAAGGATTTATCTCCCTGGCATCACTTGGGCTACACAAACCCAATAACACTGATGCCTGTAATCAGAAAGTGAATTTTTATTCTTCCGTTTTGGCTTCTCTTTCTTTCTGTTCAATAAACTATGTGTTCAACCAGAGGAAACGATGGACTTGAAGCGATGCCGCACATATTTTTGCCTCGAAATACTTTGAGGTAACCGTGGTCGCCCCATTTCTCGTCATAGCTCCAAGAAAAAGAATTGTTGTGCTCAGAAGTGATTTCTACAAGAGCGAGACGTGCTAGGAACTCTAACACTAAGTGCATAAGCAGCAGCAGCAGGTAGTCAAGCATAAAGATCATAACTGTATTATGCAGAAATCATGAGGTTCCATATAAGCTTTCTGTTAGGAATTTTCGGTTTTAATGGGCAGCGTCTATGTTTTCGTTTTTCTTACTCCACGTACTACTGGCTTCAAAAAAAAAACAAAGAGTGACCCCACTGAGGATAAGAGGATACCATGCATTGGTCCCTCGAGCGGCGATCCGTAACCTAAGAAATCATGAATAGTTAGGTGGGATGACATTTATAAAATTAATGCTCGCTTGACGTGGACAGTTTGCTTTCTAACAAATTGGTTCGGTAATTTAATATTTCCGAATTCAAATTAGCGCACTTAAGCAAAAAAGCCTTCCTTAACTAGGTCTTACGTCGGCCCGGTACCTCACTATTTTCAAAACTGGCCCCACGTTCATATCGTCTGGGAAGTCTGTCTTATCTGTTTCGCCATTCTGCCCGTCGTAGACTTCTACTCAATCTACATGGAGAGACGCGGGTGGACACGGTATAATCATTATAACCATTATCTAGACACGTTCACTTTTATTGGGAGCTTGCGTTTCTATGAAACTACCCCCATTAATTATATCACTGTCTCCAGTAGGGTTGCGGAGTTACTCCGGAATTGGAATGAATCCTGAAATATTCACAATTTTCGCGACCCAGGAATGGATTGAGAATAGAATGACGACAAAGCTTGGAAAAACGAAATAGCAATAGAATTAGGCGCATCACAATTTTCGCGACCAAGGAATGGATTGAGAATAGAAGGACGACAAAGATTGGAAAAACTAAATGACAATAGAATTAGGCGCGTTTTTCATGGAATGAAATGTGAACGAAATTACGCCTTCTTCCGAAAAGAGAGCGCATTTTCGTGGATGGGCTGTTCTTCAAACTTCAAATATCAGTAAGGCAGACCCTCGAATTTAACAATAAAGCAGTTTTAAAAAACAACTTAGCTGATTACAAGAATCATTTATAAACAACGTACCTACTAAGATTATGTCCTTAATTAGACTTCATTGCTCCTAATTTATTCTCTATTCGCGTAGCAACTACTCTCTGCAATGGTATCCGGCGTGAGGAACTATACGGTGGCGGCATACCCACCTTAGACCTTGTGATTTTTCTTTCACGACGGTGCTTAGCCACTTGCTATCTCCACATCCTCCACTTTGTTCACACTTCTGCCGCCGTGGGCGACTCGGATGCATATTCGAAAAAGTGCTTCTCTTAGTTGTGATGCCCGTTGACTCCGGTGTGATGCGTGTGTTTACTGCAAGCTTTCTAATACCAGTTTGCGTGCAGTCTCGCCTCATGATATCCCCCCACCTTTTTTTTTTCACTACTGTCCCCCCTGCCTACTCACGTACATAAGTTCCTTTGCCTCAAATTATATCGCGAAGGCCTGTAGGGGAGCACATCACACATACGTACACGACAAACTGTGTGCTGTCTGAACCGCTTGCGATGAACTGTTGTACATGATGAATCACACAAAGAGAAATAGAATATACTTTTGAAAACGTTCGTTGGGGTAGCCAGTCTAGCAGGCGATCCCACGTAACCAAGACGGTGCCTCCTCGAATACCTACGCGACGATTCGCAAAGACGCCATTTTAACAATAATGCATTTAGGTTTAAACAATAGTAAAGCATCATTCTTTTAAGCGTGCACTCTGAAAAATGAGCCTGCTTATTCACTAAGTACTAACCATTTACTCGTCACAAAAAGCACAAACGTCTAGTAAGTCATGCTAGTAAAATGCTCACTAGTGAAACTTGCTAGCTCTCAAATTAGTTGGTGAATAGTGCTGTGTCTAATAAATAATGCATCACTGAAGTTTAAGTTAACGGTCGTTTATAAGAATATTTACATTGACACTTCCAGGTAGATAAATTACCCTCATCAAAAATACCTTACTGACATGTTGGAACGGATTCAGAACAGGGCAAGCCGCTTCATTTCTAACGATTACAGCTATCAATCTAGCGTCACACAAATCAAACTTAACCTTTCTTTGCAATCATTGAGTACTCGACGTGACATTGCCTTGCTGACACTGTTTCACAAATTCATTCATTCATTACGAACAACACTAGCATGCTTGAAAAGACCCTACTTCATGTAACACAGGCTTCATAATCTTCTTAGCTATGCCCGCATTTACGGATCAACACGTGCATTCAATTGCTCTACGCTTCCGCGTGCAGTCCAATGCTGAAATTCCCTACCGGATAGCATCGCATGTCTGAAAAACATTAATGCTTTTCGTGACGCATTGACCAGTTATCTGGCCAACGAGGTGTAAAAATGTTTGCCATTGCCACAGTGTGCTCTCTTCGTTGTAACCTTTTTGCAGTTTCTTATTGTATTGCACCGTAGTGTCGCTTATATGTTTCCATAATATCTGTTTTATTTTGCAAGTGTTGTTTGTTTTTATTTTGTACTGCTCTTATTATATGTGACCTGCTACATGACAACTGTTAATGAACTTTGTGTTTTTGTAACTACTACGGAAGTCCACTTTTTTGTACTGTCCCCCTTACACAATGCCTTAACGGAGGCTTGTAAGGTATTTTTAAATAAATAAATAAATAAATAAATAAACTACAGAAGTACAAGTAGGATAATAAGCGAAATGTAATTGTCCACGCAGAATAAATAGTGGCCTATAATTGCTCCATGTAATTATCATGGAAAGTATGCATCACAAAAACATCCATAGAGACATGAACGAATGGCAGACGAGCACATACATGCAAACGCGCACATAGACACATAGACACTTAGGCACATAGAATACAGTATACGATACCGGCTTAGCCGGTATCGTATACTGTATTTGTTTGATGGGTATGTGGGGTTTAACGTCCCAAAACCACCATATGATTATGAGAGACGCCGTATTCTCTTTGTGGTTCCTGTCCTTTGCTATGGTATACTATGCATTAGTGAGCGTGGTTAACTTTAGCTTCAAAAGCTCTGCTATAGAACACTTACAGCACGTTTATACTACTGAAATTTGGCAAATCTCACTCATCGCTATGCTGGTTTACTAAAAATTTGTAAGGAAACACAGAGGTGGCAAACGCTGATTAAGATCACTTTTAGGTTTTCTTGTTAACAATCTGTAGAGTGTGCTTCGTTGTTGACTAAATGCGTGGCATTGCGTGATCATGATAATAATATACCAATTGTGAGAAATATATACCTTTCATAATGGCGATGCTAAGTTTGTACGACACAAGGCAAATCTCGACCACTACAGCTCAGCTGCAGAACCTTGTTCTTGTTCTTGTTGCCCTTCACTTGTGGCTCATACCACTGAGGGGGATCGGCCAATAAGTGAGTGGTCTTAAAAAGAAATATTCGATTTAGAGTAAAGGAACTTACAAAGTGAAAACATTACAAATATTAAAAGGACATTTCGATGGCCACTGATCTGCACTTACTATAAATATTTTGTATTAGTATTAGATAATAACATAGATCAAAACCTAACTTTAAAAAAAGGAAAGAAGCTTTTCTTATTCTTAGTTTTCTTCTTCTTAACTTTTGACATCGTGGATGTTTTTAGCCGAGAGTAATTTGTCTGCGGGAGATTCCGAACTACCATTGTCACGAACTGACATGCCCTTTCTTCATCCAGTTATTTATCGTAACCGTCTTCGCCATCTCCTGCTTCACCCCAACAACACGTGCAACGATCTCTCCACAGTGATATACAATAAATATGGTGGGCGATACAATTAGCACAAAGTAAGAAAGATAAACTAAACGAGTAAGATTGCAAGAAATGAGCATGCGTGAAGAGACAAACTTTACACAAAAACTTTCTACGCGAATTAAGGTTCGAGCCGCGTAGCGACTATGCGAAGGCGGGCATCTTAACCATTATTCAATTATTCCATGAACACTAGAACTTTATTTTCCATGTTTCATAGTAGTGTGAAGCAAAAGAGGTCAGTAAGCAATGTGAAGCTAAGGAGAAGAGGAATAGTACTATATTGCGCAGAAAGTAAGATAGGAGCAGCGATAGAAAGGAAACGAAAAAAACAACGACATAGAGAAAAAAAAGCAGATAGAGAACTAGCAAGTTCGAGATAGAAAGGGAGCATAAAGATTGAAAGATAGAAAGAACTAAGAATAGGAATAAAGAGATACAGAAATGGAAATAAATAGAGGCAGAAGAGACACAAAAAATGAAGAGAAAAAGAAGAGTGAACACTTGCGCAGCGCAAGGAGTCGGTTTTTTCAATTGAGAAACTCGCTTGATGACGCTGCCTGCGTCAGCGTTTTGATGCAAGAAGGAAGAGGGTGGCAGCCTAGAAGAGGAGAGAAACGGTTATGGGACGCGCATGCGCAGTAGTAGTGGTCACACCGAACACCTATGATTCCTATCTAAAAATTGTCTGTTTTTTGTTGTTTTTAAATTTTTCGAAGCGCCGGCGTTTGATCTGTGTTATCATACTGGGCTGCCGCGCAGAGAGCTGGGTTGGGAACCCCATTCTCTTAGGGATACATTTTTTATTTATTTCGTTCTTTTCACTTCAAGCGAGGAACAGCGGGGGTGGCAGCGGTGGACAACTACCATGCTGAAAACGGCCGTTGTTGCTATCTCATAAGAACTTCGGCTTCTAAAGAAGATGGGTTTCGCCTACCAGTCGTCGCAGGAGATCACGTGCGAAAGACTGTCAGTATTTCGGAACGCGTTGAACGAAGCAGAGCATCGGTGGGTGTGGCGTCTTCTCATGCCGAATTTTTGAGCTCGTTCTCATCTTGCTCAATCCTCTCGAGCCCTGGGCATGAGCCGCGCGACAGGCGCCGCACTCTAGCTGGAAAAACGATGATGATCTTGATGATCATGAGTAAGGATGAAGATGCTGCATAACTTTCTAAATAATAGTAGCATTGATCATTTTAATTGTTTATTTTAAAGATATTTTAGCTTTTGCGCACTTCATTTCTTTGCCGGACTTTTTATATTTTCAATAAATGTTACAACAGTGGGTATTCATTATTGCAGTTATAAGCCACATGCTACAAGTCTTTTTTTTTGCCATACCTCAGAATGAGTGTGTGCCAGAGTCGACAGGCCACAAACAAACAAGTGCACCTCTCTACACGTTGATGCTCCAAATATTTATGATGGGTGGCGTTTCCCGTCCCAAAACCAAGACATGATTACTAGAGTAATCGTAGTGGAGAACGCTGGAAATTTCGACTGGCTGGTGTTTAACGTTCACTGACATCGTACAGTAGAAGAGCCTCTGCCATTTGACCTCCTTCAAAATGCGACCATCGCAGCCGGGATCGAACCCGTCACCTTCGGGTCAGCAGTCGAAAAAACCTAGCAACTGAGACGCCAAGGCGTACTGGTGCCAAGTTGTTTTCGATCTCGAGGGACACTACCACAGAAATCTGCTGTTCATATATGAGCATCGCTTAAAATGGCGCACCTGTTTTTGAGCAGCGAATATTTTATCCCATCTTGAACACCATATCCGACCGCAAGAACGACATGGCTGCCGTGGTGAGCATTACAGCCTGGATCATCTAAGATACCTGCAATGTAAAATTAAAACAAAAAAACCTCAAGGTCACAGGTGTTGCAGACATTTGTATTAGTTAATGTTGAGAGCTTTATCAGAAAAACTGAGAGAATATCCACGGAGGGAATAATAACCAGTGAGGCGAAGATTCGAAAGGTCGGTCGGTGAACTAGGAATCAACCACTGGCCACGCCCATCTGTCCGTCTGTCTATCTATCTGTATGTCTGTCCGTCCATCTTGTGAATACTCCAAGTACCGCCAATCACATGTTTTATGGTATATTCGTCATGTACAAGTATGTGGTGAAAAACATTGCCCCGGAGAGTGTGTCGTGCTCTGACGTAGAAGATCGGTGTTCGGGGTCGATTTATTTGTGATCGGTGTGCGGGACCAATTTAACATTCCAGGTGCATGGAGTTACCATGATGGTGATAGCGGTGAAATGATGAAGCTCGCCTATGCGCGTGCTCGTGCGCGTACCACGTGAAAAAGCTCCCGAGCCACGGGGACAGCCCGGCTAACCCCAGAGAGCAGAGAGCAAGTACAAGTTCGGGCCACGCCCCGGCTGCTCGTTCTGACCCTCCGTGTCCGGGCTTCGTCCCGGCGTTGAAGTCCTCGGGTGCCTCCTGGACTGGGCATCGCCCCACCTAACCCCAGAGAGCAGAGAGCAAGGACAAGTTCGGGCCACGCCCCGGCTGCTCGTTCTGACCCTCCGTGCCCGGGCCTCGTCCCGGCGTTGAAGCCCTCGGGTGCGTTCTGGACTGGGCATCGCCCCACCTCGCTCCCACGTTGGTCTGAAGCGGCGTTCGTCACGGCCAGCTGCTGTTCTGGTCTCGGAGCGAGACGCCGTCCAGGTCTGTTCGCGGCAGTCGGCGACACGCTGTTCTCGGTCGTGTACAGGCAAGCCCAGGCGTTGACCACCGTACTGGGATGCCCCTGGCGGTTATCTTCTAGACCGGGCCCCGCCTCGGTACGAACTCCGCAAGCGCAAGGCACACCCGCGTTCTGACTACCAGAAAGCTCAAAGTCAAGCGCAACGTTCACGCTCAAGAGTAGAACGTGAGTGAACGAACAAGAACATTAACTCCCTTTCGTGTAGGACCGTGAACGCGTGTATATATGTGTGAGTTTATGTTGTGTGTATTCCTTTGTCCGTCTTCGTGTATATAAAAGTCTCTCGTTGTCATCGAGCGTCCTTTGTCCTCATCTGGCTAACCTGCGCCCACAGTTGCCCACAAAATTTTGGCGAGCCTGCCAGGATAGATCGGCCTTACCTTCTTGCCGAGAGCCAGACGGGCGGGACGAACCGATGGATTTAGAGAAATTGCACGCGATCGGAACGGACATGGGCCTTGCCAGGATCGGCACTCAACATCTTTCAGGCGAGAATTGGTCGCACACAGGATGCCTGTAAACGTGCAAAGACTGCTTTGTATTGGAGAGGAGGTCGGGTGGTCTTGCGCCGACTTAGCGCGAATGTTGCGAGAAGACCTTGATGCGGAACAAAAGAGAATTGATTTCCAACTGCGGTACATGTGCAAAAATGACAATGAGCGTGTCCGTTTGCGACAGGAAGGAGAGAAGCTGTTGTCTGAGATCAGCACAGCTATTTTGGAAATCCGAGAGATTGCAAATAGGGTAGCGCTTAAGGAGGTTAATGAAGAGGACCAAGTCAATAATCTCAAGGATGAGATAGTTATCCATGATGTGGACACAAGTCTGTCAGACACACTCGAAAAAGTGTATGTCGGAGAACATGATGATGTAGCTCTGTGTACACGATCTGCAAGTGAACTAGTTCAACACCAGCTGCCACAGTGCATGCAACTTTCTTGAACTGGGGGGGAAGATGTGGTGAAAAACATTGCCCCGGAGAGTGTGTCGTGCTCTGACGTAGAAGATCGGTGTTCGGGGTCGATTTATTTGTGATCGGTGTGCGGGACCAATTTAACATTCCAGGTGCATGGAGTTACCATGATGGTGATAGCGGTGAAATGATGAGGCTCGCCTATGCGCGTGCTCGTGCGCGTACCACGTGAAAAAGCTCCCGAGCCACGGGGACAGCCCGGCTAACCCCAGAGAGCAGAGAGCAAGTACAAGTTCAGGCCACGCCCCGGCTGCTCGTTCTGACCCTCCGTGTCCGGGCTTCGTCCCGGCGTTGAAGTCCTCGGGTGCCTCCTGGACTGGGCATCGCCCGACCTAACCCCAGAGAGCAGAGAGCAAGGACAAGTTCGGGCCACGCCCCGGCTGCTCGTTCTGACCCTCCGTGCCCGGGCCTCGTCCCGGCGTTGAAGCCCTCGGGTGCGTTCTGGACTGGGCATCGCCCCACCTCGCTCCCACGTTGGTCTGAAGCGGCGTTCGTCACGGCCAGCTGCTGTTCTGGTCTCGGAGTGAGACGCCGTCCAGGTCTGTTCGCGGCAGTCGGCGTCACGCTGTTCTCGGTCGTGTACAGGCAAGCCCAGGCGTTCACCACCGTACTGGGATGCCCCTGGCGGTTATCTTCTAGACCGGGCCCCGCCTCGGTACGAACTCCGCAAGCGCAAGGCACACCGCGTTCTGACTACCAGAGAGCTCAAAGTCAAGCGCAACGTTCACGCCTCAAGAGTAGAACGTGAGTGAACGAACAAGAACATTAACTCCCCTTTCGCGTAGGACCGTGAACGCGTGTATTTATGTGTGAGTTTATGTTGTGTGTATTCCTTTGTCCGTCTTCGTGTATATAAAAGTCTCTCGTTGTCATCGAGCGTCCTTTGTCCTCATCTGGCTAACCTGCGCCCACAGTTGCCCACAAAGTACCGCCACCCAGTGGACATTCCAAGTACTAAAACTAGAGGCGGCTACTACGTACTGCAGACGCACGACCCACGCATTAAAGAGCTTCGCCCCTAAGAAACGTGACTGATTGCCCTGCCTAGGAATTAGTAAAACACGAAAGTGAAACGTGTCTTCACAGATGCCGTTGAGCGTCCAATGTGCAATGTTTCGCCAGAAGGGCGAAGGAACGAACACCGCAGCAACTACATGCATTGTCTCGTGGAGAACGACAGGCTGCTCGAAACTTGAAGCAGGCACCTGAAGCAGCAAACGCGCACAAAACTAGCATAGAGAACATGAGCGTGTACTAACAACTATCACAGCTCGGTACTTAGCGCGCTCCTCAAACAGAAGCAAAGGCGCAAGAAAGAAACGCCCACGCACGTACAGGATGAACGCGAACTGTCCTAATGCTTACTTCTTCGTGCGGGCAGCATGCTCCATTCGCAGACGCGGCCGCGGCAGTGAGTGAAGTGACCTTCGTGCCGTTCAATTTGTGGTGGGAGAGTAAAGTAAGCATAACAGGGGCATAGTGCCCCAACCCCGAATTAAGCCCTCGCGTATCACAGCCTGCCGAGCAACGAGTTTTGGGGCGCGCACCCAGCGCAACCTTCGAGCAATATCGCTTGATATTTGCTCAACTTACTGAAATTATTGAACTCGGAGTACCGCCAGTGATATATAAATGACTCACCATTAACAAACTATATAACGTACGTTTTGTGGTCTAGTGGTTATGTGCAGTGCACTGCTGATGGAGAGGTTTTCGGTTTGACGCCTTGCTATATAAATATTTTTTCTCGTTTTTTTCTTTTCTTTTCAACTATTCATTTTATATTTTACAACGTCATATGCATGAAAAAAAAAACGTCCATGGAACCGTGGTGGACCCCAGCGTAAAACATTTTCGTGTTAAAATAACACCTGACCATGCTGCCTCTTGCAAAAGAAAGAAGCGCCCACAAATAAGCCCACTGCAAGCAAGCTCTGTGCAAGTTGTCCTTTGCCAGAGACAGCATTTCGCACTTTGGCATCTATAGAGGTTAGGCACAAATAACGTGAGTCGCCATTTGACGTTGATTCCATGCGCTATAAAATGTACGCCACCATAATTATCTGTGTCTCACGGCCGATTGTTTTCATTGATAACACCATTTGATGGTGTTATCATATGGCACGACTCTTCCAGACAAGAGCAGCGCGTTGCTTAGAGTGGCGAGTGGCAGATACAGTGATCCACATATTTTTCGAATTGTTCACTGATATTGGCTACTTCAGCGTGAACCTCTTTTTGAGCGCTGCTTTCTGATGCACACAGGTCTTCTCATGTGTCACTGCTCAGGTTTATCGGATAATCTTTATCAAGCGTTAGAAATGAACTTTGCATTTGCAGATTCTTGCAAAATCGAATTCTTTAAAATAGTACATATAGAGGTCATTTCAGCATGCCTGCATGAATATTATATACATTTTGATAATGAAGTCACTACTTAACAAGTTACAAATAGAATAAGGACTAATTAAAATGTCTGTCTCCTTCTTTCTCTTGTCCCTCATTACTGGCGCTGTTCTTCATGTGAATTAAGGAAACCTCATAAATTAAATCCCAATAAATATAGTCTTGGCCGCCATCTTGCCACGCTCTTTTTAATATCTCGAACCGTGGTTCGACAATCTTGAAGGCAAGCAAGAACAATAAAACCGGAGCATGATGCATATTTTGCCATGAAAATTGAGCACAAGGAGGCTTTCGAGAAGGCTGGTTTGCGTATGGTGGTTGCCAGCTTTTCCAAGTTCCTTTTTTTTGTCTTTGTGATGCAATCACTCCACGGTACGTACCGTCTTTGTAGAACTTGAAGGGCCGGTGCCTTGGGTTGATGAACACAGACATCTGCCCAATGTTCGCCACGGCACGCTCAAGTTGTTCCTTGTTGCTCTTCTGAAGCTTCACGTAGCCTGTCACGGCACCGACGTTCTTCTTTTTGAACCTGCACTCACCCCGTCAAACGTGTCGAGCATGCCGAATGAGAATGCGACGCTCGTTCGTCCCGAATATGAATAAATTACAGTATTAGGAAACACAGTTGGTGAGGAAGCGAATCGAGTAAAATATGTCAGTATAAAAAAGCGCATGCGAGCATAGTAAACATAGTTTAAAATGATTTCACGTGGATAATTCACGCGTTTTGGGGAGAACATGTCTGGTCTTCCGTACGGAGCTGAGTAGCACGGCCCATATTTTTGAACGTTTGTGTTAAGAGCGACAGTGCTTTGCAGCTAGGTCTCCGAGAAAAAGCATTTGCGTTTTTGATGGCGAGTAAGGGGGTGCGCGTGCATGTGTGTGGGATTGATTGATTGATTGATTAATTATGTGGGGTTCTGAAAGCACCATATTATTAGAAAATAGTGGAGGGCTCCGGAAATTTCGACTGCCTGGGGTTCTTTAAGGCGCACCCGAATCTGAGCACACGGGCCTACAGCATTTTCTGCTTCGTCGAAAATGCAGCCGCCACAGCTGGGATTCGAGCCCGTGAGCTGCGGGTCAGCAGCCGAGTACCTTAGCCACTAGACCACCGCGGCTGGGCTGGTTGTGTGCGCGTGTGTGTAACAACGTAGTGCGAAAGGGTGATTCCCAAAGAGATTATCCTGTAGCTTACACAACAACAACAACAACAACAACAACATAATAATAATAATAATAATAATAATAATAATAATAATAATAATAATAATAATAATAATAATAATAATTATTATTATTATTATTAGTATTATTATTATTATTATTATTATTATTATTATTATTATTATTATTATTATTATTATTATTCACCTGTACAGCAGCAACAAGAATGCTATTTAATCGCTTTGTTTATGTGTGACATGGGGCAACACGCACAATTGAAATATTCGCGTTTGGTATAATGGGCCTGATCACGCATTGTCATAAGCTACAGCTTTCACTACAGACACGTACTCATGGGGAAAATAATACTTTGAGTATAACTGCATGGACATGTTATTCAGCTGTTAGGATATCATCGATGTTCCCATAAAACGTGCTGTGCTACATAGTGTATATAAAACAAGCATGATTAAAACAAAACTAAACTCAGAGAAGATAGGCCGTACAAAGAAACAAGCATGAAACTATGTAGGGAACATCAAAAGCTGACAGCGAAAAAGAAAAGAGCTTGCGTACATTCCACAAAAATTTAGTGCACGTTCCAAAATAAAAGCATGACTTGTCAGTGAAGACTCAAACACAGTTTAGTGCGTCTTTGAAGTCATTTCCTTTCTCGGTTAAGAAAGTGTGCCATAAATATTGATACCAGAGCTTTCTATTAGTGGGGCATATATCCTGAAAATACTGCTGAGAAAGGGCCTAGAAGCAGGAAACGTCATTATGGCGTAATTTAAAGTTAATTTTCTAGTCGAATAGATTTTGTTATTGTGTTCAAGGTTTAGAAAAATCTTATTCAGAAATATTTTTTTATGAACAAGCATTTGAAAAGTGTGCTCGTATAGGACACTGTGCTCACCTTGCGTTCAAACGGGTAGCTCTCTTCCTTGTCGATACCATCATTTTCCATAACATATTTAAAACATGCGACCGGGCTTGAACTGATGTGACAAGATAGTTCCTTGTTGGTGCGAAGTCGAAAAGATTTTGTTCGTTGAGAGAGACAAGTTAGCCGGTTTTCTTATAATGCTGCCCTTCAAATTACCTTGTCCGCCGAGCAGGCAAAACAGCATAAAGAAATCAGAGCAAACAATAACTAAAAGGTATTACAATAAAGCATACGAAGTTTGCTATTTGGAACCCATGTACTGACTGTTCCTAGCGTTTGATGCTTCTTCACTTCAAACCAAGGGCTCCTGAAGATCATCCTTCAATAGTTCAGGACATCTGAAACTGCAGTCTAGAAGGCCCAAGATGTTGCGGTGGGTCTCGCATGCCAGTGCCATCATAGGTGAAGTCATGGCCGTCTCTCGGTTGCCATCTGGCGCGAGCTCTTCAGGACCGATATCAAGTTCACATCATGTCAACGAATATATTTCACAAGGCATCGATGACTTAATTATTGGTAATCATGAGTCAATCTTTGGGAAATGACTCGGTACACTTACAGATACTGCTCGACTAGGTGGCGCTTCTTTGTTAGCCTCGGTGAATTTGTTTGACTATTCATTTAGGCGCCAGAGTGTGCGCATGCTCTACCTTTACTTTTTTTGTTGCATCCTAAACGTGTATACAGACGAAGCTTCACGCAAGTTATAAATGACAGTATAATCAGCAAGCACAATTGCTTTTCTTAAGCGAAATATTCTGTGAAGTGAACGAATGAATAATGTAAGTACAAAATTACAGCAATAGAAAAATATTCTACATGAGACAGCAACCTTGTGGGCAACCAACGCATTCGCCTCTTGTCGAGGTACTGTATTCCTATTTTTCTCGGGTGATTTAGGATGAATGGTGGATGCATCCTCGTCTTGTCTTATACCTTCGTTATAAGTTGCCTTGTACTCCATCATTTCCATCACAATCGTTGCCCTTAAGTGGACCCTATTGTCACTTATGTATCTGTAAACTCTTACCAAATTTCCAGACGTTCCGGTGCTACAGGCGTGAAGCACATGCAAAATGTATAGAACTTTCAGTTACTGACGTAAACGCAGGTGATACTCACCGAACTGAATGCCCAACAATTACCACAGCGACCTTGGCTTTTCACGGGTGTCAGGAAGCCCCTCTTCCGCCAGTCGACATACTCTGGTATCTCACCTTCGCCAAGAAGTGCCGTGATATTTACGTCGGCATTGTACTCGTCGTCCTCCATTTCGCTCACATTTCCGCAGCCGGCCAAATGCTCAAATTCGTTCAGACGCTGAAGCAACAAAACAAGTCAGTTGTGCAGTAGAAAAATGACTTTAGTAACCTATCATGACATTGACGGGACTTGCATTTGCCGGTAACGTTTTTTTTATTTTGATATTCCCACCATCTCGTATATTACGAAGGCACAGGTCGGCAACAAAAGACGGAACTCACTCATATCCACTCATGAAATATGTTTTGCTCTTGGAACTGACTCTGACTCAGAATCAGAAATATTTTCCTCGACCCTAGTCACTCGATCTCAGACTCACAGACATTTTCATCACCGGAATCACTGGGACTCAAGCTGAGCAATTACTAACCCGAACTCACCCAGACTCGTGACCCGATTTCAGTCTGAGCATGAGTGAACCAGCCCATAAGAGAGTTTGCCGAGCTCTAATTTGAAGCAAAGTCCACGTTATTGAGCTTAGATATTCCACAATGCTAACTCTTTCATAATGGTAATACTTCCACATTACCAGTGCCCAAGAAAAAAATGTGATGTGGATCTTTCACATTGACTGATTGATTGATGGATTGATTGATTGTGTGTACTTGCAGCTTTGAGAGTGATGTTCATGGCTTCAGTATTAGCAGTATTCAGGCTGTTATTATTTTCATGATATTTAGAAAACAAGATAGGTATTACTGCATTCCGCCATGGCGATTATCATAAATACATGTATCATGACACGGCACCCATGATGCGCATGAATGGCTCTGGTGGAGTTGTCTATCGCAGTGCACTACGCAGCGACCCCGCCGCGGTGGTCTTGTGGCTAAGGTACTCGGCTGCTGACCCGCAGTTCGCGTGATCGAATCCCGGCTGTGGCGGCTGCATTTCTGATGGAGGCGGAAATGTTGTAGGCCCATGTGCTCAGGTTTGGGTGCACGTTATGAAGAACCCCAACTTCGAAATTTCCGGAGCCCTCCACTACGGCGTCTCTCATAATCATATGGTGGTTTTGGGACGTCAAACCCCACATATCAATCGATGCACTACGCAGCGAGTGGTCGCTGGTTTGAATCCCCAGTTGGACGCTTCAGAATATGTTCTTTTGAGTTATTTTTTCTGCCTTTATTTATGTGTACATATACATATACGGAGTATGAAGGGGACGGCGAGAGCGAAAAATCTGCCTAGAGCATCCACATAATTGCTTTCTCAATGAAACAAGATAATTATATTTAGAAGCATTACGAATTACATGATATGAAAGTACTGCACATTTCCAGCAGCGTGTTCCTGAATTTATTGTACTTCTTGGAGAAGCATTTGTAGCTGTAAAGTGACTGGTAGTACGGCCTCTCTGGACTCAGCTTTCTTTCCTCCCCTTCCTCTAAGGGCACTTCTCTTTTTCAGCCTTGCAGTTCGAAGCAAAAGGTACTCTTGCCGGAGCCAGTATAACCATGCGGTACGAATTTTATTAGAAACCAGCTACGTAGAATATCTGCTGTGACACATATATTATACCTTCGTGAAGGCATTTGGCGGCCATTGTTCGATGCTGAATCACGAGTTGAACATTAAAAACTGGAAGTAAAACACTATTTCCCGTTGCTTATCATGTCTCCAAAATGATTCAACTCAACGCTGTGCGACGCAAGCTGCTTGTTGAACTTTACATTGTGTTCTTGGATGAATTCCATATTTTCAACGTATACCTTGAACCTCTCAGAATCCTCGGAATTGCTGTCATAGTTTCTTTCTGCAAAAATAGAGAAAAAAAAGCAACAACGTTTTATTTTTCAGATAGTGTAAAGGTTGAGGCGCACCAATAATAAAGATAATATTGTTCCGTTTCGTTCAGTGAGAATAGCTAGGATGCATTACTCTGCAATATTGTATTTTCTTTTTTTTTAAGTTTGCGCACGTCTTGAGCATGGTTGGTCTATTTTCCATTAAGACTCCTGCCGAATCACCAACATATATAACATAAAGTGCGTGTTTGTGTGTGGGGGAAGGGGAAGTAATCATACTTTATGTATGTTAGAGCGCGCCTTTTTATGTGTGCGCATATCAAGTCACTCATCAGTCGACTCACTAAACCTCCGATCCGGCCACGAGTCGCACTTTGAGTGAGTCCGGGTGACTAATTTTTCGGTGAGTTTGAGTGAGTCTGGCAGAAGAAAATATTCCTGAGTATGAGTCGGAGTGAGCCTTCTGCGTCAAATATATATGTCAAGTGAGTCTGCCTGAGTTCCACTTTTCAGGGCTGACCTATTGTATTATATACTTATCTTCAGCCTTACTATAGCAGTATTATAGCAGGTTATCTATATACTCATAACTATTCAAATGTATTTATTTATTAATTTATTTGGTTTGCATACACAGATACACAAGGACACAGAAGAAAGAGGGAGAGAGCAAGCTGGCAACTGCCACCTGGAGGGGCACAACGTCTGCTCACTCTTTCGGGAGGAGGGAAGAAACAGAGTAAACAAAGATTAGAGGAAAAACAGAAGACAGCAGATGAGGAATGAAAAAAAAAACGATGAAGACTTGGACAAGTATGAGTGAGAAAGCACACATAAAAGTAATAACAAAAATGCCTATAAACAGGTGGCCAGGTCCGTTTGGTTCATAAACGTAAGAAGAGCTCGGAGAGCCTGGTATCGTCGGGAAGCATTACCACTCGGAAAGAGGTAGTCGTCTAGGGTCGTGCACTTTAGTCACAGGAATTTATATTCCTTAATCAGCAAAAACTGCTGCGTAGCAAATGTGGGGCAGTTCGCTACGAGGTGCTCAAGTGTTTCGCAGGAGCCACAAGCTGCGCACAACGGACTGTCCACACGCCCTTGACGGTGTAATCGTTCACGCACCAGCACAGAGCCCACTCTTAGTTTGTACAACAGCGCTCGGGAACTACGAGGCTAGCCACGGCCACGAACACGGGGAGGGAACGATCCCTTCAGCACACGCTGGTCTGGGGCTGCTTTAAGAGGTGTCGGCATATAAGCAGACGAGCGTTGTCCATGGTACATAGAATTGCCGGACAGTCACAGTCATCATGGTTGCATGACGAAGCGATGCGATCCACTTCTTCATTGCCCGCAATACCCACGTGCGAAGGTACCCACTGTGCAGCTAGACATACCCCATGTGACAGAATATTGTTAATGAATTCCATGATGCTGCTCAGAATAGGGCTGTCGGTCTCCTTGCTGGTGAGTCTGCTAAGGGCACCATTGAGTCGGTATATATATCAACGCGCAAGCATTCATGCACCACTTCAATGTTTATTAATTTGAGGTGTGTGTTAGATTGCGAGGTGCCATGACATCCCCACGCAAGCTCTTTCATGGAATGTTCTTGTTAAACTGTCTTGTCCTTAGTGCATTGACAGCGCTCATAACTTGTTTCTGGAAGTAACTGGTAAAAAGAGCGTATCGTAGAACACTGTAAAATGTTCACTCGAGAGAACATTGGCAACATGATCTAAAAAGCCTAATTGTATTCTAAATAACTCTTAGGTCAACTCACTCCAGTTCAGTTAGACTCATGTCAGGTCGTAAATCTGAGCCAAATGAGTCCGGCTCAGTAGTATGTTGGTGATTTTAAGTCCGAGCGAGTCTGTTTGAGGAAAGGTTAAGGGAGTTTAAGTCCGACTGAGTCCGCAAAAGGCAAATTTGGAGCATTCTGGGTCCTGGTCAGCCTTCTGAGTGAAATGTGCTTTTTGAGAGAGCTTGAGAAAACTTGAATGTTTTTGCCGACTTATAGCATAAACACACGAAAAAAAACTGGGGACAGTTTTAAACACCTGCCCCTGGCTATGCCACAAGACTGAATGAACTTGCAGCAATTTTAGCGCATGTTCGAAGTGGCAATACTTGCGGCCACGAATATACCTGCCGGCCAAAGTCAACAAAAAGGACAATAATCGCGGACAAGCAGAGAACGAGCTAGCGAAGGAAAAAGAGAAAAAGAAAGGTAATATAACCAGACGTGGTCTCCGCTTGTGCTATACACTGTGCTTCGGTTGAAAATAGGGGTACCAAAGAATAAAAAAGGCGAAAAGTGAAAGATGACACTTCAGAAACAATAAAATATATTTCACCAAATTAGTGAACAAAATACACAGTCACACCGTGTCATTCAGGCACTTTCTTTGCAAACTCGCAGCAGCGCTCACACAGTGGTTTGTGGTGACGTTTGCATGATGAAGTACCCTTGTAAACTTAATTCCCCACAGTCAGAATGAGCTAAGTTTCACATTGTGTTACATTGTAAAAAAAAAATCTGCGCGGTCACACTCGGAGTCGAAGCTGTTGGAAATGTGCAGGAGTAAATAGCGCGCTGTTCGGCGAGGCTGGCTCTCCCAGCCAAGTGCGGGCTGGCTATTCGAAACTGCTGCATAAATACGTGGGGTAGAAAACCTTCATTAGTGACGCAGAAAATGAATGCCACTTCTTTGCATTCCTCTGCCGCACCTTCACACCACCTTTCCTCAGCCACAAAATACGTTTACCACTCCGTGCTGTACTATACTGTGCATCACATTGCAATGCTTTGCCCTCTACCCTTCACACTATCCTCCACTTACTCCTGGCATCACTCGTCGTACATCCCTCTCACGTCCATTTTGCACCTCCATACTATGGCGTATCATGCACGTCAATTGTATGTATGTTTTTGTTCATACAATTTCTTCTAAACAAACTAGAGGGAACTTTGGCGCACGTGTTTATAGGAGCCGCAACACACGATGCTTCAGCCAGTATGGGAGTGGTGGGTCTAATCTTCGTTCTTTTGGCTCCGTTTGGCTCCGCGATGTCCTGAGGCATCTTTGCCGCAAAACAAAGCTTAGCAAAAGCTTTATTATATTACTATTTCAAGTCTTTCGTCACGATGATGATGTCGAGAACAACACAGATTCTTCTGATGCGCGTCATAAAGGAGTCATGGCGATGCTTTCTAAGATAAAAGCCCGCTGTGATTCATCTGCCGTTGAGCAGTCCAATTTGGCAAAGGCGATGGATGAGGTGAAAGCCAACCAGCAACTTGTGGCGAGCAAATTGTGGCGAGATTGAACGGTAGCTTTCGACGGTTGAACTGCGGACTAACTCGGTTGCTGATATTGAGAAAGAATTGCAGATCACGAATGAAGCTACGGGCAGCATCACTCAAACAAATGACGCGTTGGTGTCCCGTCTAAACAACCTCGAGGACAGAGCACGAATGTGCAACTTAGTGTTTTTTGGTATGGCCGATAAAAATAAGACCTGGCAAGCTACTGAAGAGGCACTTACCAACTTGCTCCCTAGTAGCCTAGGCGCCGAGTTTAACCCAAATACAGTAGAAAAGGTGTCACAGAACGAGCGCTAAAAAAGAGCGCGCCGCCAAATTCTTGCGACAACGGGCGGGAGAAACGCCTCGAGGTCAAAAGAAAAAAAAAGAAAGCAAACGTCCAAGGCTCCCCGGGCGCGCGCTCTCCCCGCGGAAGCGTGGCGTCGCAGACGAACCTCCTCACCCCGCATCGGCGGCCCAGCAAGCCCGCGATTTTTCTAGAACGAACGGGGCGGGGTCATACCGAGTTGAATCATCCTCCGGGGAGGGCAGTCGAACCGTCTCGCACCTCTCCCCAGCTTTCGCTGCGTATCGCGCCGACGAAATGACGAGAAGCATCTGGAATGTCGCGCGCAAGGTATTTAACCGAGCAGCCGAGATGAAAGATTAGGAGGAGACGGAAGTGAGCGCCAGAGCGCGTAGGGATTCCGCCGTGTAGTCGGCGAAGTTTTGGTCCGTAGAGACGAGGCCGGAGATGAAGAGGATTTCCACCTGAGGGGTGACGACTCGAGCTACCGGCAAGAGTGTGTGTTTACCGCTATCGAGCGAAGACACGGGGCAACAGCTGCGTGCGTGAAGCCGACGTGTTCCGGCGAAGAAGTTGAAGTTGGAAGAGTGGCCAATTGAAGACGGGAGGTTTCCTGGAAGAGAAACTTCGAGGGCTGCGGAACGACAACAACGCTGGACTTTGAGTGAGTGATTCTCGGAAGAGTATCATCTCGACTTTGGTTCCAAGAACTTTGGACTGAATAGGTTTTCTATCTCTTTAGTCTTTAAGTGTCTTGGTTGTTCAATGCATGCGACTGCATTGTAGTGCGTATTGTTGTCTGTGTCCGTTGTTCGAGTGTGGCTAATTGTACTGTGTAGAGTGTTGATTGATTGGTGACATATTGTACTCAGCTATTGTGGAGTGAGCATATTTGTGTATTGTTTTCTGATCTGCCATTATTGAGAATATAATTTTGTTTGTTTATCAACTCTCGGCTCTGACTTGTTCTTTGGGCCACAGCCGACGTCCGCTGGCGCACCAAAAAGGACCACTTCTAAATTGTCCACGCTTTCGTGGTGCGGTTCGGGGGGCCGATACTTCGGCTCTTGGAATTAGCCCGGCGATCGCCTCCCTAATAACGGGACCTGTGTGACAATTATTCTGGCGTCCGCGACAGGACCTTTTGGTGCACAGTGTGTCCAAAGTAGTGAGAAAGAGCCTCGAGTTGTTGATACTGCTATCGGAACGATTTTGTGTGTTGTTCAGTGTTCTCGTTAACGAGTGCAGGGGAGTGTTCCGATAGACTGATTTAGGCAGATACTTTTTGCACGCGGCAAGGTTTTATTTGCGAGTTGCGAGACACAATGGATCTCGAAAAGTTAGTTGCTCTTGGTGAGAAGATGGGTCTTTCTGGCGCCGAACTACGGAAGTGGGTCACCCAGAAGGAAAAAGAAGAAAAAGAGAGGGCCAAGGAAGAAAAAGCAGCTGAGTTGGAACGAGAGAGGTTGGCAGCTGAGAGGGCCAAGGAAGAAAAGGCAGCTGAGTTGGAGAGAGAAAGGCTGGCCGCTGAAAGGGCGAAGGAAGAAAGAGAGCAACAATTGAAGTTGGAGTTGGAGAGAGAAAAGCTGGCAGCTGAAAGGGCGAAAGAAGAAAGAGAAGCGAGGGAGCAACAGCTGAAGGAAGAGAGAGAAGCGAGGGAGCGACAGCTGAAGGAAGAAAGAGAAGCGAGGGAGCAACAGCTGAAAGAAGAAAGAGAAGCGGAGATGGCTGAAAGGGAACGGCAGCGGCAGCACGAGATGGATTTCGAGCGGCTCCGTTTGCAATAGCGAAGTGAAACTCCCGTCCAAGCTAGAGTTGAAAGCAGCGAACGGGAAGATCATGGCTTCCACTTGAACCCCAGCAAGCTGCTCGTAGCGTTTGATGAAAGGAAGGACGACCTTGACGCGTACCTTCACCGATTTGAGACGATTGCGAAGAGCCAGAATTGGCCGGAACATCAATGGGCAACTGCTTTGAGTACTTGCTTGAGTGGTGAAGCGCTCAGTGTGTACGGTAGGCTGACGCCGACCGATGCAGCCAACTACGCAAAGGTGAAAGCTGCTTTGTTGAAGCGATTTAGATTTACTGTAGAAGGATTCCGGGACAGATTTAGGACAGGAAAACCAGCTGATGGTGAGACGGCTACGCAGTATGCTGCCCGACTTTGCCACTATTTCGACAGATGGATTGAACTTTCAGGGACAGCGCAGGAGTACAATGAGCTTAGAGAGCTCCTAATTAGAGAACAATTTTTTACTAGTTGCCACCCAAACCTGTCGCTGTATTTGAAAGAGAGGAAGGCTGAGTCATTTGAAGGAATGCTTGAATTGGCTGATCAATTCTTGGAAGCGCAAGGTGGAACTAATTTGGCCAAGGTAAAGAAGGAGTGTCCCGATGATTCGAAGAAATTGGCTCCCGAAGAAAAGAAGCGTGCACCAGAGAGCATTCCGCGATGTTTTCTGTGCAACCGAGTGGGTCATCGCGCGAAAAACTGTCGAACGATCTTTACGAGCCCTACGGCAGTCAAATGTTTCAAATGTGGACAGACTGGGCACAAAGCAGATGCATGTCGAAACGGAGCGAGTCAAACTCACCAGGTATCCTGTATGCAAGCGGCACCGAAATCCGGTGATAATGCCGTCACTGATGGATTCGTAGAGTTGAAAAATGGGGAGAAAATTCCTATTGTGGGGGCTGTAATGTCAAAACAGACAACCAGTGTCACGAAGGGAATGCCAGCGCTGCCTGGAAAAGTTGCGGACAAAAAGGTTACGGTGTTAAGAGATACCGGCAGCTCCACGGTTATCGTGCGGAGAAATTTGGTACGGGAAAGTGAGTTGACAGGCAGAACGAAACCGGTTTGCCTAATTAACCGTACGGTCCGGATGCTTCCCGAAGCATAGATTGAGGTTGAAACACCGTACTTCAGCGGGAAGGTTACAGCTCTATGCATGACGACCCCCCTGTATGACCTTGTCATAGGAAACATCGTCGGGGCGCGAGGGCCGAATGATCCGGAATGTTTGGGAGAAGACCCTAAGATAGAGCCCTCGCCAACCCAGCGGCCGCGAGATACAATGGAGGAGCATCCCGTGACGGATCTCACTAGAGCCAAAGGGGAAGCTGCGGCGCAAGAGACAGCGAAGGAGAAGACGATCGTGTCGAATAAGTTCACGGGCCGAGCAACCGGACTTACGTCGGCACGACCTCAACCGACCGACAGTGTAAAGGAGACGGAGTTGGCCAGCCGGGCAAGATGTAGAGGCATGATCAAGCGGGTAAATAAACAGACAGGACCCGTCGAATGTAATGACGCATTAACGGTGTCGGAAGAGACACCGATGGCTGAGACGACGCCTCAGATATCGTCGTTGGAAAGGGCTCGCCGAAAAAGAACGTGGAAGCACAAGAAGAGATCGAGCGAGCACCGCAAGAAAGGACGCAAGCGCAGCCCAAAGTACACAGGATAAGTGCTGAAGTCAAAGCAGAATGTGTTTGGCAGTGTTGAGTGCCATATGTTGTGTTAATGTTGTGGTATCCTGTGTCACAAGTGTCGAAGAGTTGTGCTGTGATGTGATGTATATTATTGTACCATTGTTGTAGTGAGAGAAATTTGTACATTTGTATTATTGGGAATGTGTGGTGGAGTGTTGTACTCATGTGCTTGTGGTTGTGTTTTCACGTGTTGTGTAATTGAATTACAATGTCCAATCGTATTGAGTGATATATTGTGAATGTGAAGTGTCATGAGCGACGGATTGTGTTACAGTCTGTGAGAATGTGTGGTGACTGTTCGCGCTCGTTTGTGTGGTTTGAATATTATGAGATAATATTCTTAAAGTGGGGGCCAGTGTCACAGAACGAGCGCTAAAAAAGAGCGCGCCGCCAAATTCTTGCGACAACGGGCGGGAGAAACGCCGCGAGGTCAAAAGAAAAAAAAGAAAGCAAACGTCCAAGGCTCCCCGGGCGCGCGCTCTCCCCCGCGGAAACGTGGCGTCGCAGACGAACCTCCTCACCCCGCATCGGCGGCCCAGCAAGCCCGCGATTTTTCTAGAACGAATGGGGCGGGGTCATACCGAGTTGAATCATCCTCCGGGGAGGGCAGTCGAACCGTCTCGCACCTCTCCCCAGCTTTCGCTGCGTATCGCGCCGACGAAATGACGAGAAGCGTCTGGAATGTCGCGCGCAAGGTATTTAACCGAACAGCCGAGATGAAAGATCAGGAGGAGACGGAAGTGAGCGCCAGAGCGCGTAGGGATTCCGCCGTGTAGTCGGCGAAGTTTTGGTCCGTAGAGACGAGGCCGGAGATGAAGAGGATTTCCACCTGAAGGGTGACGACTCGAGCTACCGGCAAGAGTGTGTGTTTACCGCTATCGAGCGAAGACGCGGGACAACAGCTGCGTGCGTGAAGCCGACGTGTTCCGGCGAAGAAGTTGAAGTTGGAAGAGTGGCCAATTGAAGACGGGAGGTTTCCTGGAAGAGAAACTTCGAGGACTGCGGAACGACAACAACGCTGGACTTTGAGTGAGTGATTCTCGGAAGAGTATCATCTCGACTTTGGTTCCAAGAACTTTGGACTGAATAGGTTTTCTATCTCTTTAGACTTTAGGTGTCTTGGTTGTTCAATGCATGTGACTGCATTGTAGTGCGTATTGTTGTCTGTGTCCGTTGTTCGAGTGTGGCTAATTGTACTGTGTAGAGTGTTGATTGATTGGTGACATATTGTACTCAGCTATTGTGGAGTGAGCATATTTGTGTATTGTTTTCTGATCTGCCATTATTGAGAATATAATTTTGTTTGTTTATCAACTCTCGGCTCTGACTTGTTCTTTGGGCCACAGCCGACGTCCGCTGGCGCACCAAAAAGGACCACTTCTAAATTGTCCACGCTTTCGTGGTGCGGTTCGGGGGGCCGATACTTCGGCTCTTGGAATTAGCCCGGCGATCGCCTCCCTAATAACGGGACCTGTGTGACAAAAGGCCCATCGTTTAGGTGGTCCATACATACGCGAAAAAACTCGACCAGTGATAGTAAAATTTGCAAGCCTTCACACAAAAGAACTTGTGCTGGCATGTAGATCTAATTTGAGAAGTCATAACGTCTCTGTATCAGAGGACTACTGTCAGGCTACAAGAACAGCGCGCAAGATGCTGCACAATTTTGCATAATCAATGGCTGGCTGAGCCGCTTTTCAGCTTCGTTACGAAAAGCTTGTTGTTAACCACACAAACTATTCTTTTGATGCTTCCACGGGCATTGTTCGCGAGACTACTGCGCATTCTCGCAGTAATGGCAGCAGATTCCGCATTGAAAATGGGGCGCCCTCGACTTCCGATCACAGCCATGACCTTCACGCACGTTTATTGACTGATACCGCACTTTTGTCACGTGCGCGGACATTTAATGCCTCCTCATAACAATCAGCAAGGGGAAGTGGCAGTATCGTATCATGTCCTATTTCGGTGCTCTACACGAACATCCGTAGTATAATGGAAAAGCGTGACGCTTTTGACGCTATTATCGATTCTTGTGAAGCCGACGTGATTGCCGTGACCGAGACTTGGTTGAATTCTCATGTTTGCGATAGCGAAATTTTTACTATTTCCAAATCACTGAACATATACCGCCGCCATAGAGATGGAAGACAAGGTAATGGTACTTTGCTTGCCATTTCAAAGCGTTTTAAGTCCTTTCTTATAAACGTGACGTCTACATTTGAAGTGATATGGTGCGGGGTGGTTGTGAATAATAAAACGCTTGTTCTTGGCGTCTGCTACCGCCCTCTAGATACAGACATCAGCTTTGTTCAGGAGTTTAACGACAACAATAATGAAATTACAATGCGGTACCCATCTTCTTCGATAACTATTCTTGGGGACTTCAACTATCCTACCATAATGTGGGCGTCATCGTTACCAGAAGTCGTACCATTCTCTTCAAATGGGAAATGCTTTCTTGATACTTGTAACCTGTTTAATTTTACGCATGTGGTGAATAACCCAACTCGCGCCACCAGTTCTTCATCGCACATTCTCGACACACATGCTGAGCTAGTTCTGTGGGCAACTGGGCACAGTCCTTTCGCTCTATATACTACAGCGCACACATCCTAAATAGCCTTTAAATACAATAATATTATTAAAGCAATTATTGCTACCCTGAATTCACTTTTTCAAATGATAAGATTTTCATTGGGACAATTAAAATTATATTGCTGACTCGAAGTGCAGAGTGAACAAAGGCAGAGAAAAAAGAGAGATCAACAGAGTACATGTACACACAAAGAATAGCGATCGAGCGTTAGTTCAAGCAGACTCGCAACTATTCCCATCGTTTAACATGTGGTCGTACTTGCCGGGCTTCGTAAAAAAACGACTCAATTTAAGTATCCTCAGAAAAAAAAGCATTCGCCTTTGTAAACGATGTACTCACGTTTGAAATTGTCTGCTTGTAATATCTGAATATTTATTCTGTGTGATAATATAGTTATTTTTGAATGAAAGATAGTAGTCTACTAATGCACCGTTTAGCTGGCGCGATCTTTTGCGTTACTGGTCGTAACGTGGTTCGTAAGTCAATAGCATCGCGCTTTTTCAAACTTGTTCTGATATGATAACCAAGTGCGGATACGCAATTTGTGTTGCTATCGTGCTAATAATACTTGTGGAAAGCACACAGGCGGCCTTCATTTCAAGAGCGGCACTGGGCAAGCTCTCATTCACTATTATCGGCAATAGTGCGACACGTCACATAGGCACGTGAAGCGTGACCGAATCAATGATACACTTTATTGAGTAGTATACTTTAGTCGGCATTCTGATTAGAGTATTGCAACTCCTCGCTAGCTCAAATTGTTTGATAGCAGTGTACTTAAGTTGACCAAACGAGATAGTATGCGGCTGCTTGATCAAAGCGGCTGAAGCTAATAATACTCGGAAGCAACTTAGGTGCCCATGCTGTGATAGGCTGTCGTCTGCTATCATCCGTCACCTTGGTGACGCTTGGTGTCATGCTGGCCACACTGTGTATGGTATAGTTACGTATCACGTCAGTATAAGCGAACAACCTCTTGATATGTTGTCGTGTTTTAAAAGCGGAGCTGTTATTAGAGCAGGCTTCATTTCAAGGATCCGTGACAACGCTAGTGGGAATCATAGAAAATTAGGAATGCTAAGGCATAGACTCAGTAGTTCTCCCCCCAGTACTAAACTTATAGCTTATAATACAATAATCAGGTCTGGTTTGGAATATGCAAGTGAGGTGTGGGATCCGCATGCTAAAACAGATATTAACAATCTAGAGAAAATGTAGATAATAACATTCTAGAGAAAGGTGAGCCGTCCGCTTTATATTCAAACGATTTCGCCGATCAGATTTCCTAACTGATCTAATGCATGATAACAAAATTCAAACTCTAGAATGTCACAGGAAAACTGCAAGACTACAACTTGTTTTGTGTACTTGAGCTATCAAATATTCTTTCTTAGTTATCTTCGCGTCCAACTAGACGGTATCATTCACAAAACTTCACTCCTATCTTTGCTCAAACTAACAATTTCAAATACTCTTTCTTTCCTCGCACATTAACAGAATGGAACGAACTAGCAAATCACATTTTTGAATCTGAAAATGTGTTAAGGCGTATTAAATTTTTTGAAGTAACTTAGATCTTGTACCATGGTGTGTTGTATATTTACCTGTTAGTTTGTGCCTCCTGTATTGTTGCTTTTTTTGGTCATATTCTCATACTGTACCACCCCCCTCCTGTCTGGGCTATTCTTAGCCTGCAGTGTGTTTTAAATAAATAAATAAATAAATAAATAAATAAATATTTGTTAAAACATAAAATCAGTACTGCCCTGACTCATTATATTGGTTATCTGAAAATAAAGGCAGCCTAGCCCAACATATTGTTAGGTGTCACAAAAATCTTTTCGCCCCTTCCACATATAGGAGGTGTGGGACGATGCCCTCTGCATGGGCCTTTTGAGATCCACTTGGTCTGGGTTCAATGGGCCTGGTTGGTCGCCGAAATCATCAAGGGGAATCCAGACTAGGGTACCTTCTTCATATTTTGGAGATATTAATAAAATGTTTTCTGTATGTCTCTATCGGGGGATATCAACAACCTACCGTCGAAGGAAATGCGTTAATGCCACCGATATTGGGTATATCCCACTGCAAACAACTTCCACTGAAGAGGTAGTAGGCTAAGCTTAGCCCAACAAATTCTTACCATAGTCACACTTAGGCCAGTCAATGCTTGGTGGTTATAAAATGTGGTGGCTATATCACCATCTCAAAGCTTAGCTAAAGGGTTTAATCCAGAGAAGTGATATAAAATATTACTGAAAATCTTGCAAAACGAGGAAATGGGTTAGCCTGGTGAAAGGAACGCCACCATCTTCGCCATTACCACCCTGTTTGCGATCCGCAGCTGACTGAATTATTTATTGATTTATTTATTTTATTCTATTTTTGGACAGCGGAAGTGCGCTCGAAGTCCATATTCGTTTTTCTAAATAATAAAAATAACTGCTTGACTAAATATTTAGTATAGGAAAGATATATGAACTTAACAACTTAAGCGAACAAATCAGCTAGATGTGTTTCATTCCAACAACTTATAGGGTGGCACCGATTTCATAATTTCCTTTCCGATGTGAGTGAATAAATAAAGGATTAATGATTACAAGATGTTAAAACCACGAAATTTCACTTTTTCACAGGATTCGTGCTAACCATGAGCCACCGTCGCTTGTGATATTTTCTTCACGAGGAATAGCAATCGCATTCTCCTAAGAACATTTCGCTTAAGTAGGTTTTTCGTCAATGCGGCCCCTGGATACCGTTTTTCTTCATAACCCTGAATTTTGCGCAAAGCTGCGAGCATCCTGTGACTGAGGAGAGAAGGAACCGCATGTAGGCGAGTTCACAACTGGGGTATTATTATGAAAACCACAAAAAAAAAACTTTAAAATATTGCAGCATCGCAAGAGGCAAGTTTGCCTAACCTTTGTGATTCGTTCTGCTTGAGTGATAAGAGTGATAAATATTTTGCCTGGCCACAACTTTTGGGGGTTTTCCTCGTAGTGTTACGCTTTTCGAAGCGTAAGCTACACTGGCTGAAACCAAACAGTTTCGCGTGGCTTATCGATAGCCGTGCTGCGCATGCCTGAGGTGCCGTGACGTCACACGGCGCAAATCTGGCGCAGCGGAGAAGACCTCAAAGCTTCTGGAGTGACACCTCAATAGTGGGCTTGACTCGCAAAAGCTCGCTTGCTTGTTCATACATACATCCATACGTCTATCTGTCAATGCGTCCGTCTGTATGTCTGTCCGTCCGTCTCTCCGTAGCTCACGCTACGTATATCTGGCAAGGCAAAGTTAACCACCTGCTACTTGTATTTCGCGCTAACACGGTGAAGCACGAGCTGTTTTAGCTCTTGCCCGGTGTTGTGGCGTCTATCTCTTGTTTTTCGTGCTCCTCAGACAAACTATGAAAATTAGGTGCTTTAGAGATTTCTACAAAGGATGACTTTTCAACCAAGAATAGTGAGAGGAACAGCGGTGAATCTTTATTGCGTGTTACCGTACCTTCAAGCTTACGTCTAAGGGCGTATGCCAGGAAAGCTTGGCAGCCACGATTCCCCATTTGTAGCCACGAAGATCGTAATGTGAGATGCACCTGTGAGTAATAAAATAAAAATTGTGGCCTTTTATATTACATTATTTATCTGCCTTACTTCGCATGCAACATTACATCGCATGCAACAAACCAGTCCAATGCCTCGAATAACGCATTCTGTCACAAGCAGTCCTTCAAAATCCTGCATTACACAGAAGTGCACAGTAAAGTGGAAAAACTCAGGTGGTTGATTCTATGATTTAGGAATGTCTATTGCAATATTGACGATTATTTAAATGGAGCATCGTTAAGAAGCGCGGAATATGCAGGGGCGCAGAAATACAGGAAGGACGTACCTCTTCTTTATCGCAATGTTTATTTCGCGATCTTTAAGCGTGATTCGTTTCCAACGAGGCCTAATAGCTGCGCTGCCTTTTAACAGAATAATTATGAGCATGGTGTCTAATAAACATAAAA
>WOVY01007749.1:0-23878 GCA_013436015.1 Rhipicephalus annulatus | reverse complement strand
AATATATGATGAAAGTAAACGACACATTCAAACATGATAATCATGACACGGAAGTCATGTACGGCATAATTTACCTCCACCGCTTAACGTTGAGCTAATTTTAAAGTGACATATCAACCTTTCTTATTCGTGCTTCGCATATCATATATTCCCACACTACGTGGGGTCTGCCATTTTTTTTGGATGGGGGAATTCAGTGAACTTCGGTCGGCATAGCTCACCATCTTTTGCCTTGATGCAGTGGCCCACGCCATGCACTTATAGTATGATCATGTAATCTGGCCCACAGCAATGCAGTCTTGGTCGGTTGATTAATTCTTCATTATCTTGGTTCAACCCACTGCAGGAAACAGGCCATCAATCGAACGGTTGCATTGCTTAAGAAACTAATTTACTTACTAAAAAAACATTGAAAATCATTTCTTTGGCCAATACACATTAAAAACACTGTGTCTCCATTTAATCCATGATCTCGTTTTTTCCGTCATTGTACCTAAGGAGAGGTTGGACGCTGCGCCAATTTCAATGTAAGTTATTAGATGTCTTTAATAATAATAATAATAATAATAATAATAATAATAATAATAATAATAATAATAATAATAATAATAATAATAATAATAATAATAATAATAATAATAATAATAATAATAATATAATTACTATTATGATTATTTTAAACTTCGTCAAACAGCACATGACTAACAGGCTTGTGAAAAGTAGGAACCATATTGGCTGGCTAAGCGCTGCATAGGTGATTAAGCACACCGAAAGTCGACTTTCGTTTGTAGAATGCGGGAACGACAAATTAGATGAAAATCTAGGGTGCTTGCTGCAATAAGCAAAACAATAGGATGAACGTTCCGTCAAACAAGTAGAAACATGTAGAATGTAGATTTATAATGTGTGGGATATGTTTCTTATGTATACGTTTCATATGCGCAAAAACATTGCCAAATATTTCTTCGCAAATTATTGGGATATAGAGATTTTCAAATATCTTCATTGATCTGTGTAAACAAAAGCACGGACAGTTTCTACGACATGCGAGCATATACGGGATGTGAGCATGAGCAGTGGGTGTGCAGACAACACCGCCAACGTCGGATTCGCTAGTAGGGGCTCCACATTGTAAACATATTCGGCAAATCTTACTCCAGTAAAAATTCAATTCATGCGAAGCAGTCCGCGAGTAGTTCTACGCTACATTTTTTTACTTTCAGTCAAGCGTTATGGGGTGAACCGACGTACACTTGTAAGAGTAGTGTTTTGTGTGCAAATCTTGGCTTGCCATGCACGTGACAACCCTGCCTACATAGCCTGTTGGGGTTCATTATTGTCCCATCAAAGAAATGAATGAGGCCCTAAAAGTATCTTCCGGCGTTTATTGGGTAACTTGTGGTTTAACATAACGTGTTTACCATCTAAACTCATGAGCACATACGCCCAATGAACGTGGATGGCCCCCGGCATTTGGATCGACGGCTCCACACATGCCAACCGTATGGATTTATTACAAAATTTTTGTCGATGCGGCCTCATCAAGTGTGAGGCCCAAAGGACGGCGTTCAGCTTTTCCATAGTGGGGTACCGACTGCTCCTAATCTTTAACCACATTTACGAGCTTGATCCTTTTGCTGGGGGGGTTTGTCTCTTGTCCTTGCGCCGGAGTGTACGCTAGCGCTAATTTCTGCCGCTGAAAGTATAGCTGTGCTCTTCATTCAAGAGCACTCACTATATGGCGCGCCGCCACTCAGGCGACACTCGCTCCAGTCTCGGCACACGGTCTAGACCGCTAACAAGCCACGCCTATATGTAGCGCTTGCTCTCGGCGTGCTTCTTTTTCTTTTTCGCAGGACATCACTCAGTGCGCGTCGATACCACTACCCACTATGAACACTGCAGAAGCCAAGGTGGTGGCGCGGAGAGCTCACCGTCAGAGTCCTTCTCGAACTTTCCATTACATTCTATACCTCAATGTCCTCTGGCTTTGTATTTTACGGATCACAAGCCCATATACTAAAAGAAAAGCTTCCTACGAGCCTATGTGATCCATAAATAAGCTCTTAAAGAAATTGTGTATGATCCATCAGTATGTAAATGTCTGTATATAATACATTGCTGTGCAAATAATTAACATTGTGTATATAACGCGTATATAGAATCACACCACAACAACTCTCATGTCACGTCTTTATACGATGATCATTGAGCATATGTACAGAATATTCATGGTTTACCGGTTTAACCTCTGCAGAGGTAGGCTCCTTCATCATTATTCACTACGGAAATATGTCTGAATTTTTCCTAAACAAATATCAGTATTAAAGAATCTCCTTGCAAAAATCGGTCACGTTCTTAATTCGGGACGGCTCCTTGCCCTACCGTAGTAAAGTAGAAAGCACTTTAAATCGTGAACCACTTTTTCTAAGCACACAATATTGAAACAAAGGCACTTTAGGGTGCGATGATGTGAATATTATAAGCAATTTTTATTAGCGCATTCCATCACCATACACACTTTCCCCAATCGTAAAGCTAGCTTTCCTGTTATGCAGTTTGCCCAATTATTTCTAACTATTCTCTGCAAGCAGTGTGTTGTAACGCAGTTTGATAGTGCTATCACATGGAAAATGTAAACTTCGTTCTGTTGACTCAAATACGCATGATAGCCGATCCGTGGCACGTTCAACTAAAACCTCGTCTCCACTTGAAGCAATAGAGATGCCGACATTAGTTGGGTGAATATGCAGCGCAGAAAAGCCTACTTGCGGTTTGTGAAAAGGGTTAATTGAACAGCGCTGGGATATAACTTGCTTAATCATAAGAAATTGAACATTTATGGCGCTGAGTATAACGATGGAGCACACACTAGAATCACTGACGTCAACCTGACAGGATGCATGCGCCATGTTAGTGCATAAGTAGTGTCAATTGCTTAAATAATAACTTCAGAAAGCCAGCACCGCAATCATATTCGGCGTCGCACCGGGATTATGGCTGCATGGATATCTCAAAGCAGTTTCTCAAAAAGACGCGGCTTTGTCCGACTGCCGGCGAGACTGTATGGGATCTATTCCAGCTAGGACCCTAACTTTAGGTGCGAACCACCTGCGTAGCTCTGCTGGGTGGTGTTTTCTGTTCTTAAAGGGTGTCATGCACTCACGGTTCATCATATCGGTAACTTCACGATATCACGTCAACCTATTATAGCATCATGACGACACAAGGTCAACAAAATTGGCGGCGCGATGATGACGTAATCATGACGTTGCAAAGCACTTTATGGCCTCGGCATCTCTACGCCTAATGTCGTCACGATGTGTCATGCAGGCATGTTCCCTCATAAAAACGAGTACGCACCACGAAAATAGGGCAAATGTTATCAGTTGCCACTGGTGCCGTGAGAATGAAAAAATGGTCCCAATTCACCCGAAATATAGGCGACGACATCTGTCGAGATGAAACATTCTTCCCTAATGCCGGGGAACTAAAACCGGGCAGGTAAAGAAGGTGAACAAACAGAATAGGAGGAAAAAAAGAACACTGCATTCTTCGACGCTCACAACTATTTTTGTTTCTCTGTAGATTATCCTTTTCGAATGTTCTTCACCCTCTTTTTCTTCTCTCTCTTTGTTCTTTCATTATTTTTTTTTCAAATTCGGCGGCCACATGCCTCGTGCCGATCCACCGTGGTAGGTTTTGTCATTCTTCGGGGAATCATCATCATCCCAAGGTTTCATATTAGTTAAGCTGAAACACTCTTCCCTGTATGCTTTTTTTATTCTTTGCATTCATATGGTCTACGCTGCCGATGTCCGTTTCTCTCGACGCTCTCGAATTTAAATTACCTATGTCTTTTATCGCCACTCCCTGGTAGATCCCTGGTAGACCTTTCAATCAACTGTGGCGCAAAGCTGCCCACCGCGGTTCGTGGAAAGCGACTCATTGCTACATGTGTCTGAAGGAAAGGGCTTGACGACATACACAACAGGGCTTCCACGTTGTTCACGCCCTGAGCGGACATTGACATAATTTGAATCCTCTTTCCTTTCCATGCCAACTTTGCTCGACTGCAAGTTCAGGAGGCGATCTCGAGACCACTCAGATGTAGGTGGCTATACAGATAGATAGATAGATAGATAGATATATAGATAGATAGATTGATTGATTGATTGACAGACAGACAGACAGACAGACAGACAGAGAGACAGAGAGACAGACAGACAGACAGACAGACAGACAGACAGACAGACAGACAGACAGACAGACAGACAGACAGATAGATAGATAGATAGATAGATAGATAGATCGATTGACAGAGAGACAGACAGCAGACAGACAGACAGACAGACAGACAGACAGACAGACAGACAGACAGACAGACAGACAGACAGACAGACAGACAGACAGAAGATAGATAGATAGATAGATAGATAGGTAGATAGATAGATAGATAGATAGATAGATAGATAGATAGATAGATAGATAGTAGATAATGCCTGTGGTTCGCTAAAATGCTTCGAATTAGGAATTACGCACAAGGGAGTCTAGAAAGTTGTTTCGATATGCTGTGAATGACGCCCTGAAATCATAAACAACAAAAATTGGCAGATCCCACGTACAATGGGAATCGATGATAGGCGAAGCACGAATGAGGAAGGTTGATATGCCACTCTGAAATCCGCAGAACGTTACGAGGTGGAGGTAAATGATGCCTTACATGACTTACGTATCATGATTACAATGTTTGGATGTGTCGTTTACCTTCGTTATCTGTTCACGTCACGTGGTACCAAATTTAGTATATCTGGAGGTAGCGAAACGTCCGCGAGCACGCAATGAGCGTGGTATGTTGTCAATTTCTTGAATGACACGCTTGTCAGCATTATCATGTTTGCACCAGTCATATACTTTAGTCATCCATTTACGTAACGCAACACCAAATTTGGTATATGTGGAGTTGGCAAAACAGCCGCAAGCGCACATGAAAGGCCCAATATTCTCCAATGTAGCATTGACACGCGCGAACACTGGGCACAGTGACGCTACGTTAGCAAAACGCGAGAACTCTATAGTCTGACGCCAAGCGGGACATGCGCTACCACCGTCCGTCAGCGCGGCCCGACGGCAACTGGCGAGAAATGTGACGTGCGGCATTTCGCGCCGATGCGTTACTTAGAGATCACTGCATCTCTCTCTTTTCGTGAAGGAGGGACGCCGAACGCGCTGAAACGCGCATGCGTCAAAGCAACGCAGCGCGGCACGCGCCTGCAAGTATATTATCCCCACAGAGGTCCTGTGCCTCCCCTTTTTTTCTTTTTCAATAAAAGACTTTCCATCCATCCTATGGCAGGACCGGTGCCTGGCGTGGCAACGCCGGCGTGACGCGACGAAATGAAGGCTGGCGAGCACACACACCGCTTCACGTCGAAATGTATTGGAACCTTGACTGTGGTATGTAGTCATGTTCTCACATGACACGCATCTCATGATTATCATGTTTGCCCCAGTCGCATACCTTCAACATCCATTGACATCACGTAATACAAAATGTGGCATATTTGTGAAGCTAGCGAAACGGCCAAGAGCGCATCATGGGCGTACCATGTAGTCATGTTGTTACATGACACGCATCTCATATTTATTATGTTTGCACCAGTATCATACCTTCCTCGCCCATTCACGTACCGTAATACCACATTTGGTATATGTGACGCTGGCAAAACGGCCGCGAGCGCATGATGGGCGTGGCATGTAGTCATGTGGTTACATGACACGCATGTCATGATTTTCATGTTACAGGTGGTCGCTTGTGTTCGGCATTTATTCTTGTTATAGCATATCACTTTTGCAACATGCCATGTGAACAAAACCACCGCAAGACACCGTGAATTGCAAGGACCTTGAATTGTAAATCATGACATTCATGACACACATGTCAATGATTTTCATGTTATAACTAGCCAACTATGTTCTTAATACAGTCAAGTTATACCATACCAAATTTCTTATTGATACCATTGTCGAAACGGCCAGGAGAGTTAGGAGTCATAGGCGGCTAGATAGATAGACAGACAGACAGATAAATAGATAGATGGATGGATAGATAGATAGATATATAGATAGATAGATAGATAGATAGATAGATAGACAGATAGATAGATAGATAGATAGATAGATAGATAGATAGATAGATAGACACGCTCAAAGTTGCCGAAGTTCGCTAAGAAATGCTTCGCATTTAAGAAATAATAATGTGATGCCGAACCTGTGAAAATTTTAAGCAAGAGTATGTTCGATGCTGGAATATATTTTATCGAAAGTGTTAGATTGGATCACGGGCCAAAAAGCATATATTACAGCGAAATCTGTTATGAGATCTCAACTCAGGTCACGCGCAGTTGTCCGCCGCCACCACCGGTGTCAGTAACCACATCGCGCGTAATTAGAAAAAACAAGCTAGCACCAAAGACATAGTAGGGCTCGAGACTCGGGTCTGGTGGGTGCCAGCCCAGTATTTTACTACAGGGCTACGCCGGTGCTCGTGACTTGTTGTCGAACCTAGCACCACAGAAGCAGTGGGGTTCAAACCTTGGTCCGCCGTGTGCCAGCTTAGTATTATATAAGTGGGCTACGCTTGTGCTTGCCTTAGGCAAGCCATTGAGACATTGAAGCAATGGCAAGCAATTGAGAACATTGAGACAGGAAGCATGCCTAAGGCAAACTTGCCTTAGCTTGCCTTAGGCAGGCTTGACCTCGGGAAATCAATCGTCTTTACACGAATAATAAAACGCTTTAAAAGCGAAAGAACAATGAGTCGTCGCACAATGCTAATAGCCTAACGAGTTGGCCATCCAATGCTCCAACCTATTACAAAAGCTTGTTGTTGTTCCTCTAATAACTGTGGCGCATACTCACTTCAGCCATAATTTGTCATCATCGTCAACCACTGCATGAAAAATTGGCACAAAATTCTTTGCAAGCGTGTAGCGGATACCACGCTTCTCAGAATGACGAAGTATAGTGTAGCGAATACCGGCCTGTTAACCAAAAATTTATTATTAATGCGCTAGTTGGTATCAAACAAGTGTGCTTGCAACAGTTGCCCCATGAGTGTTTTCAAAGGCCTCTGAAGGGCCGCTCTTCTAGCTTTCGTTGCTACTGTGCTGCGCCTTCTGCTCAAGCCTGGTGTTTTTTTATACTCTTTGAATGGTCCTCACATGTTAAAACATTTCTTGGTCTTGTTGAATCACTAACACTGAGACTGCTGGCGTGGAATGAATCATATGTCCCATTTATTACAGGTGGTGTACTGATTGTCCCCCTAGGCCCAAGTACCGTAGTGCAGCCTTCTCGTTTGGGCATACCTCCCGCAGGCCTAGGAGCAACTGGAATGAAGTTGGGCATGGGACCCACGGTCATGGGTTTGCCTAGAATGGGTTCCATGGGAATGGGATCCGTTGGCATGGGCAACGTGGGCATGCCTGCAATGGGCAGTGGTATCGCCCAACAACCTCCTCCAGGTATGCATATCCAGGGTGTTCAAGGGTGAAGCTCCTTAGGCTTTGGGTCCTTTTTCCTCCTGTGTAGTCATAGTAGTAGTATGTAGCCACGTCTAGCTTATGAGTTGCTCAATAGATAGCGTTGTGTGTATATGTTCTTGGGAATAATGTAACTAGATGACGTTATTGGTTTTCCCAGTATGTCCACGGAGTCAATGATGATGAGTAGGGCGAAGCATACATTCATCGGTCCGCGTGTCCATCCATACGTGCTTAAGTCCGTTCAGCCATCCATTCATTCGTTCGTGCCTCCGTCCATCCGTTCCTTCGTTCTTTGATCCATCCATCCATAAGTCCGTCTGTCCAAGCTTCTGTCCGTCCGTCCGTGCGTCTGTGCTTCTGTCCACCCGCCTGTCCACGCTTTTGTCTGTCCATCTATGAGTCCGTCCAGGCGTCCGTCCGTCTATCTGTTCATTGGTGCTTCCGTCTATTCGCATGTCCATCCGTCCGTCCATACGTCCATTCTTCTGTCCGTCCCTGCGTGCGTCTGTCTTTCCGTGCTTCCATCCGTCTGGATTTATGAACGCTTCGCCCCACTCATCATCGTTCACTCCAAGGATATGCTGTTATTTTTACAATTACATTATTCTAATTGAAGGTCTTACGTCACTAAGGGTCCTGTCGTGTTCACACACGATCTCGATGTTGAGCCGGAAATACTTTACCGCAGTTAGCATGACACTGTTGCGACTAATCAAGTTAAGGTTTTTATAATCAAACGCAATTATTTCGTTGCCGAAATAAATGCCAGCGATCAAAACTATCTAACGCACCCATTCCCGCCTTGTATAGAGGCTGTTTCTTCAACCAATCCATCATCCCACTTGACGGATGAAATCGAAGAGACACAGAGAGAGAAAGATGCAAGAGAATACAGGGTGGTTGACCAGGTGCACGTCTGGTTTGCTACGTTGCAACGAAAGAGAGAAAGAGGTAGAAGAAAGGAAACAAACATATACAGGATCACGAGCACACTTAAGGGAGGACACGCTGTCTTCAGGAGGTCACTCAGATTTTTCGCGTTCAAGTACTGCAGTAGTGCTTTAGTCGCTTTCTGTGCTATTGAAGCACACGCCCAAGGTCCCAGAATACTATGCGAAGAAAATAGTCCAGAGTCTAGTTGGTTAAAAATCATCCGGAGCTGGCATTGGTGGGTGTCATTGCGAACGCAGCTCAACAGGACCTGTTCGATGGTCTCTTCAGCTCTGCAGGAGCTGAAATCGAAAGTCAGACCGAAACTACCCGTCACTTGGGAGTGACAAAATTTGAATGACGGCACCCCGCGGCCGTAGTTTTTTTATGTGTGTGTGTGAAATGCACGCAAGTAACCTCACTTGCATCGGCGCATCGCCTTGCTTTTGCGCGTAGTGTAATGAGCTTCTCTCTTTCTGTCAAACAGTGCGAAGAAAAATTTCGTTTGCCGCCTTCTCTTTGTTTGTGAAGCATAAAAAACTGGGGTGTTCACTGCAGCACTTCTTGTTGCAGAGAGCCAAAAGAATATTTCACGGCTTTTTATGGTTTAAGATAGAAACAGATATGCACCACCCATCGCATGCAAACGTTTTCCTGTCCACTAGCGTATTTAAGAATGCTTGGCGATTTTTTCTCACCCAGTTCAACTTTGGTATGCTTTCATGAAAATTTCATCAATTCCATGTGACGTGTCATGCGTGTGATCTGCCGCTCTTGCTGCGTGCCTGGCACGATCAGTTGTTATTTCATACATCAAGTTCGAAGATGAACTTCTCGAACTTTGTGCAACTCTTGCAATTAAAAAAACAGGGTGTGCAATTAATCGACAAGCACTACAGCTTTGTAATTAAATTAGTTGTCTTCAATTTCATATTTACAAATTAGCGAGTTTATTTAATTAGTGTCCACTGTGTCGTGTTACCCGGGGGCAACATGTTTCCGCCTCGACGTGGAGTTCCTATGCGGAAGCGACGGGAGCCTTATGGCCATTGAATTTTTTAAAATAACATCTGCATATGTCGAGACACACCCTGCATATATTACGTAGGTTTGCATGCTCGGAGATTCGTTCTTCATAAAAATAGCGCCAAATTTAAAATATGAAAAAAGCCCACCTTGGTTGTGTAGTGGCTAAGGCACTCGGTACGTGAGTGGAAGGTCGCGCGATCAAATCCCGTCTGCGGCGGCTGCATTTCCGATGGAGGCGGAAATGTTGTAGGCCGGTGTTCTCAGATTTGGGTGCACGTTAAGGAACCCCAGGTAGTCAAAATTTCTGGAGCCTTCCCCAGCGACGTCTCTCATAATCACAAGTTCATTTTGGAATATTAAACCCCACATATCAATCAAATCAGTCACAAGATGAAGAAAATTTAAAATCCACCAAGACGCACTCATTATCACCACTGTCGTCATTATCATCTCTGCCACCTCATTCCACATCACAATAATGAATTGCCTGTATTCTACGTCCACAGGAGAACAAAGACCTCTTGCAATGTCTACGAATGACTCTGGCGTGTACAGGCTGAATATATTTCAATCATGAGAATTCTCAATTACACGAGTTTCCTTCATCCCCTAAATAGTCTTTGTCTACCGTGATGACGCCTTGTTTACCTATGGGAAAACCCCCCAAACAGCCCGTAAACTCTCTTACGCTTTGTAGAATGAGAAACACTTATTTCTGTATTTCCGATGCAAGTTAGCTCAGCCTAAATCACGTCATATGAATCACAGACAACAAGAGAGATAGTATAAGGCCAATATTTGTAAGAATCCTTGTCTTATGATTACTTGCAGGCCTTATCATTCGTTGTGTGCTTCGCCTGGCTATTCGCTATGCATGTGCAATGAAATTGCGCCTGCTGAGACAATTAGCATTATTTTGACACTTTCAACACTGTTCTAGCACATTGGTGTCTGGCCTTATTCAACACGCTCTTCAAATTTAAGAAAGCTCACAGGATTCACCTACCGTAGAAAGTGAGGACGTTCCTTCTCCTAGATGGCAGTGAATAAATATATGCCTGAAATGGGGTGCTATGGAAGCACCAAGGAGTCAATTCAAAATGCAGTATGCTTAGCCATAAGTCTACAACACCTGTTGGACAAAGCTTGCTGTGGTATTTTAACATTCTCTCTATTAGAAGGCATGCAAGGATCTCGTTGAACGTGAATGTGCACACGCTGTATTTAGTGATCACTCTTTTACGCAGGCGTGTTTCAATGGGATCACGTGCGGTTCGACAGGAGGAGTACGGTTGTTTCGACACTCCCGACGTTTTTGAATATGCAGTATGAGAATGGCCATTGACGCCCCAAAGTCAGTTTTATGCGCGTGCTGACACCCCTTTGAAAAAAAAAATACTGTATCCACCCCTGAATGCGAATAACACACTTATTCACTTCCCTAGAAAAGCTTGTAAGCAAGAATACCTTCAGAAATTCAGTTCCTCGCTACATAACCTAATCGTTATATGTGTTGGGAGGATTTGTAATGTTGGTTTTCTTGAATACTATTTATTCTACGGCAAGTGCTGCTGCAAGAGAAACCGCCAGCTGATGCATTAGGTAGATGGCGATTCATGATTAGAAGCCGAGTTCTCTATCGAAAGTCTTTAATCCTCCATCAGAAGGCTGGAAATTATAATGCTGTTCTCACTTTTACTAGAAGGCAAACATGATGCGCGAGCACGTCACACTCTCTTTTCCCTGCAGCAATGGATTAAGGCTAAGGTATGTGCAATCAACAAGTATACAAACGAGAGGGACATTGGACATTGTTATTGTTGGAAGAACATTAAGAAAAAATAAACTGCTCGTTGTTCATCATCACTTAACAATGAAAAAAAAAATACAAGCATCTCCATGAAGTGAATCATCATGAGTGGGCCGATCGGTGTAGATCAATAGGTGTTACCGTAATTCCCGCGTGACGTTGCCAATCCGCACATGTAAGTGAGCCTCCACCTCCAGTAGACAGCGCTTCTGGCCTATGCTTAGAAAACTTCATCATAAACAGTTCGCGTCAATAACAATTCAACATAACATTTTGACATTCGCTGATTAGACATACGTGCGCGAGAACACCCAAACAGAAAGACAGAAAGCATGGAATGACGCGGGAATGAGGTGTACAATCAATGCTTTTTTCATCAACTACTTTGATTATTGTGTGGTTAAATGTCCATGTTTTCGGGAGTTGTGGCCTTTTATTTTGTTGCTTGTGTATGGTTACCAGCCTACTGTTAACTTTTTTTGTTTTTCACAGATGTTTTTTTTGTTCACATGCACCTTTCACACGCACAACGGTGTTTTATGGACGGAGGCACAATGTGAGGTCTTTAGGTGGTTCCCGCAGCTAAAAAAACGAACAAAACAAAACAAAAGAAATGGCCCTGCAAATTAGCAAGGAAGCATGGTGGTTTGGTAGCCACCCAAATATTGCGAGCTGACAAAACTGTGGAGACGAAAAATGTTCTGGGCTTCATACAGGAAACCATAAATGGAACAATGGTCAAAAAGAGTGAGGAGAGTAGTGCTTTCAGCTCTTGAAAATTTATTCAGAACAAAGCTCATAGTATAATTGGTGTATGAAATGCCTATCATTACACCGCTCTACTCCACATAAAAATGATAAATGAACAATGAAGCAAAGTTATACAAGCGACCTTTGCTGTTCGTGTCTGATCAGAATCGGACATACGACAGGCGACATATGGTAATGCTGCTATACCTGTATTAAAGTATTACCAATTATTGAACAGAGCATCGTTTCTGTCTTTACACAGCAATGTCGTTTAATTTACCACAACTACTAACAAAGCCTGGCATGCCGAATTTGCATGCAGTCACACTCGCGTTCAATCACACCTTTGAGAAGTCAGAACAAGAATCGGAAAGTTCAAAGGTGGCTTTCAAGCATTTTATGGGGGCGGGTTCGTTTTCGGCGTCTCTTTTTAACAATGTGACTGACGTGGTTCTTTACGTGGCACTGTTTACAGCGTGTGTACATAATTTACCATAGAGGTGTAATGCCCGGAATCTGAACGTATACCACCTAGGTTTACTGAGACTGAGATCAAGCAATGTGTCACGCCAATTAACATATGTTGCTCACGACGCCATATTTACTTATAACAAACTCACAAAAAGGTACATTCCATTGCGCTCAACTAAGAACGTTGGTGCTTTGCGCTTGAAGTTTGCAGCTCAAAGCCGTATTCTTAGCGTAATCCACCTTAGTAACAATGGTTAACGTCATTCCTGGGCCAGATTGTTGTCACCATCACGAAAACATCACTTAGTCGGGGCTTTAAATGATGTTGGTGCTTTTCCCGTGTTCTCTGCGTCTAACTTATGGCCCTTTCCAGTGCCTAATTAGGTGCATGAAAACGCACGGCAACAACAGCAGTGACAAAATGTGTGCATCTATGCCACAGAAGTGTGTTCACTTCATTTTGCTTCCTACTGTCTCAACTTTCAGTGGTCCTGACCAACAGTGAGGGCGAAAAGAAAGTGGTGGGAAATGTAAATCCGCTCACCGGTTCAATAGTGCTCGAAGCTGACAAGCTTAAGGACAGCCTCAGTCAGGTTGAAGCTGAGGAGCCGCCGGCACCACCGGAAGAAGATCCGGCTGAGTGAAGCAAAGAAGATGCCTGACTCTACTTCATATTTTACTTTGGCGAAGATGGTGCTAAAAAGATATCCTTGCTAGCATGACTTCCAGCATATAAAGAATACCATGTGCCAATGTGTCTTCAAAGCAAAGTGTTTTTACTAAACTCTTCTAGTTTTCTGAAACGATCTTTTGGAGATAGAGAGATCTTTTCGTTGCCTTTCTCAATCATCAAGTTTAGAATGTTCAACGCGGCTTACCTTTGAATATTTATTTATTTATTTATTTATTTATTTATTGACACTGGAGCTCCTTCAGGAGTCTTAGAAGGGTGGGATACAATGCCGGAACAAAAATACATAATAAAATTTATGCACAGGAAGATCGCAACAACAATAACAACAACAACAACAAGAATAATAATAATAATAATAATAATAATATAAGAAATAAAGAGAAAAGAGACACATTTATAAAGTGCAGATTATAGGACATGTAATTAACACGTGATTAAGTGCTTCTACTATTGAAAAACAATAATTCCGCAACGATTTATGCTGACGAAAATTGGCGAAGCTTGCTGCTCCTGGAAGAAATATATGTCATCGTACTAGTCAGCAAAAGCACCGAGTTACTTGCTTTGAGATGAAGATTCTTCAAGATTGGTTCGTTGGACTGGTTTGTCAAAAATTTGTGTAAGAAAACAACAGTGCGATTGAGATGTAGGGCCAGCTAAGCAACACTAGAGAATAGCGTTGTTTCCTGCGTGTTCTTTCGCTTGAGTTACGGCTGGTTTGGGCTGTTTTTTTCATTTACGGACAGAAATGGGATGACCTGTATTCGCGCCACATAAGCTTTCTATGGAAACTTACGGGAATGCTATAGGGACTTGAAAAGGTTAACCGTAGACGTCTCAGAATATGCATATTTTCCCGCTGCTAGTTTAAGGACATAATTCAGCTCTGAGCAGGTGAGAGAGAGAGAGCAATGGCATTAGTCACTACTGTCAGAGCAAGATGAATAAGAAAAAGGAACTCCGTGTTTTTTTTAATTATGTGACCTACACGTTTGTGGGGGCTAAAGTAAGGCAGAAAGGTGTTACCATAGGCAAACTAGTGGAAGGACGTTTTTGCAGCATAAGCAGTTCTTAGTTCATAGCCTCAGCCTATTTTGATACACTAGAAGAGATAGTTCGGCAAGTTGTTGGTAATTCAATATGTAAAAGCAAGAGCCCTGAATAAGACAACGACCAGAAAATACAGAACTCACGCGCAATGTCACCTGAATATTTGTTATATGGCACTTGCACATACGTTTGAACCACTGACCTAGTCACATGTCAAGCCGTAGCATCTGTGCAGGAGCGTGATCAGGACCATGAAAATACCGATCAATGGCTTTTTATTGATCCTCACTACTTTGCTGCACATCAGCTATGTCTTGTCATGTGACTAAATCGATGACAGTTTCCAACAATACTTGCAGTAGACTCCCAGAGTGTTTGAACTGAGCTCCACGATCGCTGCTGCGGTATCTTACGCTGTGATTGCGTTGCGCGTTACCCGCGGGCCTCGTATTTTTTTTCTCGTTCGCTAGGTGTCAATAGAATACATCATGTGTGGTTGTGAAGTAAGACACTTTCATCCTCTGCTAGCTTTTCTAACACATCATTTGCCATCGTGCATAAACAGCACATAAAGAACGTCCTGTAACTTTCACGTGGTGAAGAGCAGGCAATCTCTGCACACAAACATAGGTACGCCAGAGTAAGCAAAAAAAAACGGAACAATTAGATCCTTTTCTAGACAATACCTGCAACCCGGAGCGATATACGCAGCAACATTCTTGTTTGGAAGGAAGAGTACTACCAGCGTGAAACCCCAACATGACCGAGTCGTATAGTAAAGCGCTAACTACCAGTATATATTTACACTTGTGTTCACCGTGCCTTACACACTGCGCCGTATTCTCCTAGATATCGACGCTGCAGGGAAGGCAGTCTACTACTGTATTGTATGGGCACGTGCAAGCACACCAAAGCTCATCCCAAAACTAAATTTCTCCGCACGTCAATCGAAGACATTACTTCGCAGCTCGAGTTTGACGGACCGGCTCAAGCACCTTAGCAGAACGGGAAGAGCTAAGTTTAGTAGAGTCCAGGACTGACGGGACATTACACATGGATTCGCAAGAGACGACTCACGCTTTGTTGGCATTTTGCCTAGTATAAAACTTATCCACCTCCTTTCTCTCTCTCTCTCTCTCGAAGGCAAACGTACGTCAAGGAGCAGTCGGTCATCTACAATCAAACAGACAGACAGACACAGAACTTTATTAAAGGTCCTCAGGAACACTACCTCAAGGAGGTAGAGCAGCGGGCTGCTCCCACGTCGGAACGGGTAGGCCGAGCCTCACCGCCACGTCGTGGGCCCTCTGGACAGCACAGAGTTGATGTGCAAGTTCTGAGCTCCTGAGCGCAGAGCTCCATTCCTCTTCGGTCATGTGCCGAGAATCGCATGATGAGGGGCACTGCCAGAGCATGTATTATAACGTAGATACGGCGCCACAATCTGGGCATGTTGGATTAATTCTTTCAATAAACTGGCTGTGGGAACGAAGACTGGGGTACGACCTGGTTTGAAGCATGCGGAAGGTATATGCCTGGGCCCTACAAAGTTGCATTTGAGAAAGGGGAAAATCCTTCAATACAGCTGATAATGTTTGGTTACCTCATTGAAAGTGAGAAGAACATCCCTAAAGACCATTAGGTAAAAGTCTGAAGGCCCCTCAGGCTGCCCAGCACGGTGAGTAAGTTCGCGTGCTCGGGCGTGGGTGATCTCGTTTAGGTTTGCCATGGAGGCCAGATGTGATCCGAGGTCAGCGGGAAAGCAAATTATGGCGTGTTATGAAATATCCCAATTACCTAAAATGCGAGCTACTTCAGCCGATACCGATTCAGATAAAAAGGCACAACGCGAACAGGCGAAAGGCCAGGGGTGAAGCACTGCTCAAGGATGTTCGTGCAAACGCGGAGTCTATACAATCAAAACAATTAAAACAATTTGACGTGTTTAGTGTATCGCAGAAAAAAACGAAATAGAAAAATTGGATGTGGCTTAACTCATTTATGTCTGGCTGTGCGTTGTGAAAGATACGGTTAATCTTATTGTGCAGATTTAGTAAAACGTCCACAGCAGCTTTGCAGACGCAGCCTGCCCTAAGAAAAATACTGGCAGGCTGCGACTGCACAGCTGCTTTGGATGCCCAATTAAATCTGTATAATGTTTAGCTTCTGGAAGCGTGCGGCTTATTCTTCCTCCATTACCTCAGCGTTGCTGCCTCCTCTTGGTTTTGTTTTGACGAGACAAAGTCGAGCTTCTTTCAGTCTCCACAACTTACTTTCTATATCTCTTGACGAATTCCACGGAAGAGCTGCTTCGAAATATGTCCTGTATTTTTTTTCTAAAACGGTCAGATGCATATCAACCAAAATTCGAGGAAACGCACTTTCTGGCTACTGAAAATATGGTCGAGCCTGCTTTAACAATTTTAGCCAGTGTGTTCCTCTCCCCTAAATACTTTAAATTTATGGGTAAATCTTCGATAGCCCAATATCGTTGGTATTCAAGCGTAAAGTTTGTAATTGGCTTTAAAGATTGCAACATTTCATTTACACTTCATGTAGCTCGTAAAATAAGTCTAAATTGATTCAAATGTATAGTATATTAATATTGTGCTTCTTCGTGCTTCCGCCGGTGCCATGCTTCGTTGCAGGGGCTTGAGCTAGACTTCAAGAGCAAGTGGTTCTTCGCAAAACGTCAGCTAATCTGTACTGTCAGAAATGTTTCCATGTTCTCTGCATCTATTGAAGGCTTCTTGCTCTTTTTCTTTTTTTTTCTCTGATCGTACTGTGCCGTGCTGCTTCCGATCACTTCTTGTTTAAGGAATGAATCGGGGCCCAATTTCTTCTTTCAATATCTTTTATTTCAAATGTGTCAACTCAGATTGAAAGAAGGACATAATAATATAGCGTTAAGCTGGAAAAGAAACACCCGGAGGCCGACAACTGTAGCGGAGTTGTCTTTTTACTCTTCATAATAATGTTTTGCAGTACTATACCATGACCTTCAGTAAGTGCCAACTCGCGCTAGAAAAACTAATCCTGAAACGTACACACGATAGTAAAGCACCTGGGACAACCGAAACACATTGGATTAAGTTATGTTGGTTGTTTTTGGCCACGATTGCTGACGCAGCGCTGGCTTGATAAATGTGGCTTAGTTTGATTGAAACGGATGCAGCATTTGACTGATATTTTATTATAAACTGCCTTTTTGAGTCCTCGTTACAATAATACCTTTGGTGTCTGTCTGTCTGTCTGTCTGTCTGTCTGTCTGTCTGTCTGTCGTTGTTGCTGCTGTGGCTTCTACTTCTTTCGCTCTGATGCTGCTAGTGTCGGTGGTCAAGCGGTAAAGGCGGGCGATGTTGAACAAGACAATTGCTTAACGCCGAATGACCCGAGTAGTCAAGAGTATGGAACTTGTTTAAGAATGCAATATTGGAAGGAGAGAAAGGAACTGAATTAGACATCATATTCCAGTGATTGATTCTTCGCAGAAAATAGCTATAATGAAAGGAGTCTATTCTCGTCCATAAAGGTTAAATAAGCATACTTTGCCGGTGTCTGAAACCTAGATTTTGTGACAGTCTGAAAAAGTTGGGCCCGTTAATTTTAACCTTGTCGTTAACTTGAAGGACAAAAAAGGTTTTCAATTTTTTCACTGCTTTCCATAATTTTAACGCAGGGAGACTTGTATTTCAGGGCATTTCAGTATAAAAGTGACTGCGCAAATACTAGTTAGATAAACCAAGCTTACAGACGCTGAACTCGATCCCATTTATATCGATTTATTGCTTGTGAGGGTCTCATACTATTTCGGCAATTTCTGTATTAGGTGTTATTCAGGCTGTATATGCTAACCTTTTAATTTCAGGAGTTCCGCTACATAACTTTTGTTTTAGACTCCATAGGGATCTACTGGCTTTATCGAATACCATATATATGGGGGGGGGGGGTCCACTTAATATGGTAATCCGTTTATATCACTCCTAGACAACGGGCTGCTTATGAAAAATATAAAAGAAAATAGAAAAGAATAATGGACGTGCCAATAATATTCAAAAGCCTAGTGTTTAAGCGATCTATAAACAAGTTTTGTATTAAAACTAAAGTGATATAAATGTTTATTCTTGATGGCACGGTGATTTAAATATGGTACAGGACTAGATTTTTAACGCAATTATGTCAACTACTCTCTGAAACAAAACGACACTCGATATGTTCGCTAGTAGTGACAGACGTCAGTTACTGTAATTAAAAGCACAATAATAATCCGGTGTTGATTGCCGAAGTAACAGTCCAGATAACTCTGAATACTATTTTTGAGCCAACGAAAATCTTTTTTTAATTAGACTCACATTATAGTAGTACGCATCGCATTAGCACACTACAAATTAGCGGCCTCAAAGTGCAAGCTTTCCCGTCATTCTTGCCGTGCGCAACGTTGCACAGCTTTACTGCGCGGCCGCCGACATTAGTAGAAGCAGAGCGAACGTAGCGGGAGCCACAGTATCAACAACGGCCATTCAACTATGGCCTTCCAGATGACAGGCGTGCTTGGTTTGACTGTGTCCCGCTAGATCTCGCAATATATTCAGTTTAACCAGGCGAATATTGAACTTTTGAACCGCTCGTGCCACTTACCATAGTGACGTCCTGCGCTTATTTTTTATGAATAAAACAGAAACTAACAAACGGCATTTTATTCTCTCTTGATGCATGGAAGGTTCTTTTTTAGTGCGGGTAGTTTGATTACTGGTAATTAAGCGTAGGTGATAAATCTGACGTCATCGGCATCATTTTGCGAAAGTCCCATTCATGGCACAAGTATTCTCCTGCATTTACCCTAATAACATTAGGCTTTCCTCTGACATAAATTTTTATTTGACTTTAGTGTTCCTTTAACAATAAAGGCAACTGTGAAAGCTGAGCTCGATAGAAAGGGTAATTCTCTAAAATGCTAAATAGTAAATTTTAGAATGAACAAGTGGAGACAAAAATAAATATGAAACATTCACTTTTAGTTATCTCTAATTTGCGTCTACTTCAGTTGTCCGAAGCTACATATTCGTTGCTCTAAATATTTTGTGAGTCTATTTATCCAAGATGACTGCCCTCTGCGGCACATTTCCCACATGATTATAATATGTCAGTGGCCGCATGGCAGGCATTTGTTATAAGAGAACACACATTTGTCTCAGATTAGGCACCAAAAATTTTCAGCTGTTTGCTAATGAGGCATGCTTATTTCTACGACAAAGACAAACAGACAAAACGCGAAATGATAATGTAAAATACAAAGTCGAGAATCGGACGAAGTCTCGTCTGGTCGGGATTCAATGGCGTTGTAGAAAGAAAAAGACTTGACGCCAACCAAGAGGGTGTCAAAATTTTAATGAAAGACGTTTTCGGCCGAACCGTCTTTTATTACATTTTTGACACCCTTTAACTCGGCGTCCCGTCTTTTTTTATTCACAATGCCATTACTTCCCGACCAGACAAGATTTCATCCAATTCTCGACCTCACTCATCTCCTCCAGGCGTATGGCCAACCATTCAGACTTCCGTGTAGAAACTGAAATGACTTTTAATTATATTTTTGACGTTCTCTTGGTCGGCGTCCTGTCCTTTTCTTTTTACCATTTAAAATATAAACACTAAGATTATACCAAACATTTCTTAGGGAGAGCTTGTAGGTTCGAGATTGATTTTCAGAAATTTTTATTGAGAGGTGACCTGTTTGCAGCAGTCTCGAAATTGTAGTAATCATTAGTCCTTTTTGGTTCTCGGCTTTTTGCGCGTGGCTTGAATGTGTTTCTGCAAATGGAAGACAAGATTATAGTTATACTTCAGAAGGGCCACAGCTGAGCTTCATTACTCGAAAGAAAGTTGGTATGGCACAGAATTGACAGGGATCAAGTTAAGAGATGAACTTTCAAACATGATAGTCCGTGTCTGTCAATTCGTTTCTTCACTCTGTTGTTAGCCTAGCTTTCACTACTTTTTTTATTTAGGCAGTGCGCTTGCAGAAAGGCTACATCTTCTGGCCACAGCTATGCACCTGTTGGCAGAAGAAGTCAAGAGAACAGGGCCTAGGAGGTGTAAGCCAATGCGGAAGAAAGGTTCTGATGAAATGTCAAGTGCTTAAAGATGTCCGACGGGAAGCGTTGATGGTGTTTTGCCGCGCTGACATTTCTCACAAGCCGCAACGTAACTTCTGACTTAGCGTGAACGTCCTGGCCAAAGGAAGCGTTGGCGGATCCGGTCTTATAAGTGCGTGACACACAAATGTGACCGGCAGTCGGAAGGTTATGAAGTGCGTAAAGAAGTGCCGAGCGAAGGTGTTTTGTAATGGCGAGAAGCTTGGCTGGTTCCTCTGGGTAGAAGTTCTGGCGGTTTAGTACACAATTGTAAAGGACGAATTAGCGATGGGACCTATCGGAAGATGGTGATTCGAGACGTTCGATTATGCACGCAATGACGCATCACGGTGTTGCTCGCCACCGACGTGGGTCACTTGCGAAGTGGAAAAGACGCAAGTATCGGTGCTGGTGTCATGGGTGGTACTCGATTCATCGACCGGGTAGCGGGACAGCCAGTCTGTGACCTGATGTAGGCGTCCGGACATGTACGTGCCTGTATAGGTATAATCTTGCAGTCGCAAAGCCCAGCGCCAAAGCCGGCCAATAGGACACTTCAGTGACGAAAGCCAACATAGCGCATGGTGGTCAGTTATTACAGAGAAATTCCCGCCATATAAATATGGGTGGAATTACGTACGTGCCCAAACAAGAGAAAGCCATTCCCACTCTACAATAAAACAGTTGCGCTCGGTAGCTGCGAGAAGGCGGCTAGCGTTGGCGATAACTCGGTCGTCTCTCCGCTGGCGATGGGCTAGGACGGCTTCAATCTTGTGACCACTCGCATCGATTCGGACTTATATCACAGGGGATGGGTAAAAGTGGGTCATTATAGGTTGAGCCTTCAGGAGTGTGATAAGGTGAGAAAAAAAAATGGCAGAATATCCACGGAGTGAATGATGGATAGCGAAGCGAAGCATCCGTCCATCCATTCGTTCTTGCTTCCGTCCATTTATGCGTGAGTCTGTGTGGCTGCCTATGCGTCCATCCGCCCGTTCGTGCGTGCGTCTGTTCATGTGCCCGCACGTTCATCTGTGCGCCCCGTCCCTGCTTTCGTCCATGCATCCGCTCCTGCGTCCATCCGTGCGTCCATGCGTCCATGCAGCCATCCGTGCGTTCGTCCATGCATCTGTCTGTGTGTCCGTTCGTCCACCTATTCGACACTCCAAGTGCCACCATCTCGCAACTTTCCATCATATATTCCTCATATAGAAGCACCGCCATCCAGCGGATATTCCAAGGACTGAACTAGAGGAGGCACACACACACTTTCTTACGGCTTGCGCTTCGTGTGTAGTTCCCACCTTTAACCACGTCAATTTCATGGTATATACTGGTTCACTGTATTCATGACACTGCGGCCCAACCCTCGCTAAACCTTTACAAAACCTAGGAAGTTACGACCAGCGAGTACAACGTAGCAACCCTTTCTTGTCTTCTGTGCATTGTTGAACAATAAAAAATTCGCAGCGTGCGCGTTAACTAAAAGCCGAATTCTCCTGTCTGTCATTCCTTCTTAGCAGCCATTGACATGTACATTGAGCATTATCTTTTATTGTTCAACAACTCACAGAAGAAATCTTTCACCGGCCCCACCTTGGAGGTCAAAATGTTATACTTGTTACACACTACTACAATGTCTACGAGGGACAAACGGGTGCAGCTATAAAAAGCTTCGCCCTTAAAAGCGGCAGCTTGAGCGCATCCTCCCGTAAGAGTCATGTCTTTTTTCAGAAGGTCGGTGAGTGGTGCAGTGATTGTTGAAAAATCTTTAAGAAACGTTCTAAAATAGAAACCAAGTCCCACGAAACTCTGGACGTCCTTCACGGACTGGGGTACAGGAAAGCTATTGACAGCACAAATTTTCTCCGGGTCAGGTATCACTTCTGATGCGCTGACAAGTTGGCCCAACACTGTAATCTGCTGGTGGCCGAAGTGACATTTCGACAAGTTTACTTGAAAGCCAGCAGTGCAGAAGATTTGGAGAAGTGCTGACAAACGCTGAAGTTGGTCTCAAATGCAGCCGAATATACAAAGACGTCGTCCAGGTAGCAAAGGCATGCTGACCACTAGAACTCTTATAACAGCGAGACCATCATGCGCTCGAACGTGTCTGGGGCGTTGCATGGCCCAAGCGGCATTGCCTTGAGTCGGTATATGCTCAAATGAAGAAAAGTATTGCACACCGTGGAGAAAATTGGGGGAGTCATCGATGTGGGGCAAAGGGTAAACGTCCTTTTTCATGATTCGATTAATGTGGCGGTCATCAACGCAGAAGCGCCACGTGTCATCTTTTTTTTAACGAGCACAACAGGAGATGCCAAAGGGCTGAAAGAAGGTTCAATAATTCTCTAGGCTTTTTCTTGAATTACCTTACGTTCTGTAACAGACACCTGGTCTGGTCGGCAGTGAATGGGCAAAGAATCGGCAGTGTTAATGCAGTGCTTTAGGAGGGAAGTCTGGCCAAGTGGACTGCTGGGGATGTCCAATATGCCGTGGTAAGAAACCAGAAGGCAGCATAGGGTGTCTGATTGCTATGGTTTGAGTTCTGGGTGGATCATACGGCGCAAGGCCGCATCGAGGGATGTGGCATATTGCGGATGATATGGAAGAGTGGAGCACGCATCTGGCACAAAAGGGTGTGACATGGCCATCTAATAAGGGTCACAGCGTGGTGACTGAGATTCCTTGTGGTAGTACTTGCTTCGTAAAACTGAAATCGATAATATGGAGACAAGCTCGGTTAGAGGCCATAGTTACGACGACATACCTCGCACTTTCACCAAATATGTTACGTAAGAGACTCCATATAGAAGAGGCTGCGGTTAATATATATTTTAAACCAGCAGCAGTGGCGTAACGTATTCACAAGTGACCGAGTTTGTTTGTTTGTTTGTATCCTCTTATCCATGGCTCGTACCCACTCTGGGGGATTGGCCAAGAGAACGTATAGTCTCATACGGACAATAATTTCATTAATGCTTACAACGAAAAAAAGGGGTGGAGGAGTTGTATATTGAAGACAGTATGTCAAAAAAAGAAAGAAACCAAACATTTAGATATTGAGAAAAAGAATCAACAAGAAAGTAGACACTAATAGTGGAGACAAACCTTCGTCGTTGTTGTTGTTCTTCTTCTCCTATTATTAGTGGCGCATACTTACTATGGGGGGTTGGCCAAAAATCGAGTGGTTCTAAATTTACTGTTCAGATTTGGAATGATGGAGGTATAACAGAAAGATTACCGATAGCCTAGGAAAGTGTGGTGCCTAATGTAATGCATACAAATATATACATAAACGAATTCATTCTTTGAATAGAGCAATAATCTCATTTTATACGTATATTGTTATGTGGACATGTTAGAATAATGAAACTGGTTAATCAGTCTACCTGTTAGTTGCATCAATATAGTCCCGAACGGCCTCGCATACAGTCGCATTAGAGAAACCAGAAATGGAAGC